>OX377202.1:75705835-75807933 GCA_947396885.1 Heligmosomoides polygyrus polygyrus | reverse complement strand
TGAAATTTTAAAATCTTTAAACGCTGACGAAAATGTATTTCATGCCAATTTTAGGTTCTGCCTCATCATGTCGATCCATTTGATATCAAATTTTCCTGGATTAACTCCATTTACGTCGTTCTGTGCATTCTCAACTGCCGATTTTCCCATTTTCGCCAATTATTTACGGTCGTACCACTGTTATTTGAGGGCAGATTTTTGCTCAGCTTTTTGATTATAAGGTGTGGATTGCAAATGTAAAATTTGGGTTTACTTTGATCAAAAGTAAGATAATAATCAGATACCAAAATGGAAGTGCATCGAGGAGACACGTCCTGCAAAGGCTACTTCACGCGTGTAGATCTCTGTATCCAGGCGGTGGATCACTATGGAAGCTGAATATATGGTCAGACACCATGCAAAGATGCTGCGCCACAAAAATGATAGAGCTGGCAGCTCACGTCTCGCAGTTTCACTCCCTCAAAAACGAAGTTTCGTTCAAAACCGACATTAAAATTCGACACTGACGTCTGTCCACACCTCGTAGAAGAGTTACTACCATTTAGTAAAACCCATATTTGCAATATCATCTGAAAAAAAAATTCTCGACCTAATTTATTACTTGAGACAAGTCCGATACTGGAGTCCAGACTGTTGCTGTAATTGCAGTGACCTAGCCTGCCCCGCCAAGCATGTCCTTTGGACGTACAATCGTAACTTCTCTCTTCTCACTACCACACTGACCATTTGTACTCTATTATAAAATATCGAATGTTAATTACTAATGACAACTTGAGTGTTTTCCTTACAATTTTCTGTTTGAACCGCTCTTCGAATCCATTACCGAGTCGAAACCTAAGGATTGGCTTGTGACTGAAATAATTTTCTTCCATCTGTAGTAAGCAACACTAGCAAACGAAATTGCACCCCAAAAAATTTAAGCGCCAAGCATCATACAGTAAAAAAAACAAGCTTCTCCGATACGAACTTTGATATGATTAGGGGGTTCGACTTTAGGTCGATTTTTGGCCAAAAATCTAACCCCTAATCATATCGGAGATTCCACTTTTAAAACTTTTTCAGATTGCAGAGTTCACTTTCTATCTAATTTTTAAACACTAATTTTCAATACGCTACCGTTTTTTCAGACTTTCCAAAAGCTCTCCGATTTATGACAGTTTAAGTGCAGACAATCGCAATCCCTGACTTCGATGGTCCTATTCGAAGGATTAACTTGTCACGGTAACAGTTTTCTCATGTCCGAAGGAAAAACTTCCAAGCTTTGCGCATTAAAAATCAAGGTGTTATGCAGCGACCTTCCATGCGGTCAATGGTGTTCGATTTTTGGGGAGCTTTAAGGCAAATAGAGAAAAATCGAGACCGCAGATCATATTGAAGATCGCTTCAGAAATCCACGATTTTTCGATCTATATCAAGCAAAACTTGAGTCTATTTGAGGTAAAATTTCAGCTATATATGTGTTGTCTGCTTTAGGTAAAAACAATTTTGTTTTCATGAACAACGAGAAATTTGTAGGCGAGCCCCTAGGTCATATCGGGGCTTGCGGACGAAAAGCTTGTTATTTTTTACTGTGCTAAGAGCAGTTCAAAAATCGTTTGTAAGGAAAGCACTTAAGTCATCACTAGCAATATCGAAATTATCGAAATTTTCAAAACTATCGAAATTTTATAGAGTACAATTTCGAATGCAGATGTCGCTCCTTCAGGTAGAAAAATGTGTCGTGTCCATAACATCTGATGGACATCTGATCTCATGGAATCTGCGGAAATTGACCAAGCTGATTTCAAGACTGCCAAAATTTAAAAAAAATGAATTCTTTGAAGTAGAGGAGAAATTATGAAAAAATACAATAAACGAAGAGAGAGTGCGACGCCCCTCCCCCCACCCACCCAAGAAAACGACGTCACAATACGACCTTTTTGATTCTCGAACCTAAGACCTGACCCTTAGTTGGGTTAGTGTGAATTGTGAGAAGAAAGATGTATGCCCATGAGACATGCTTGGTGGGGCTGGTCAGGTCACTGCAATTACAGCAACAGTCTGGGCTCAAGTACCGAACCTGTCTCCAGTAATAAACGAGATTGACGTCGAGATGAATTTTTTGTTTGAAAGCTATTGCAAATATGGGTTTGCTAAATGGTAGAGAGACTTCCGCGAGGTCTGGACAGACGTCAGTGTTGAATTTCAATGTCGGATTTGAACGAAACCTCGCTTTCAAGGGAGTGAAACTGCGAGACGTGAGCTGCCAGCTCCATCATTTTTGTGGCGCAGCATCTTTGCATGGTGTCTGACCACATATTCAGCTTCCATACTGGTCCTCTGCGTGAAGACAGAGATCTACACGCGTGAAGTAGCCTCTGCAGGACGTGTCTCCTTGAAACCTCGATGCACTGCCACTTTGGTATCTGATTACTATCTTACTTTTGATCAGAGTAAACCAAAATTCTATATTTGCAATCCACACCTTATAATCAAAAAGATAAGCAAAAATCTGCCCTCAAACAACAGTGGTACGACCGTAAATAAATGGCGAAAATAGGAAAATCGACAGTTGAGAATGCACAGAACGACGTAAATGGAGTTAATCCAGGAAAATTTGATATCAAATGGATCGACATGATGAGGCAGAACCTAAAATTGGCATGAAATATATTTTCGTCAACGTTTAAAGATTTTAAAATTTCACTGGGCAGATCCATTCCTGCCAGGGGGTATAATTAGGCGAGGCTAAGGCGCGAATGTTGGTTAGGTCAAGACAATTACGGGCTCAATTAATCTAGGTCATCTCGAACTCAAAAATTTTAAAATCTTGTCAAGGCTCTTACCATATTGGGTAGATCATGTTCTTCTGAATCCGACAATGTGCATTTCATTAGATATAATCGACGTTGAAGGGAGTTATGGCAAAGCGGCGGAAACGGCGGATTAATCCGCCGCGGGCCGCGTTTTGGCGAACGTTTACCGACGGTACTGTACTGACTGTTAAGTGACATCTCTCAGTTTATACCTAGGGTTGCCATCGGCGCAATTATCTCCAGTAATGAAACAATGCGATTTTTCTGCTGCCAAAGGTAGTTCCCATCTTTCAGCCCAGGAATCTATATAGTTTACCGCTGCTTGAATAGAAACGGTATCATCTGTCTTCTCAATGGTCTTGTTGACCTTAATGCTGATGTTTCGCCGAATGGAACACATTACTCCTGTGAATATGCACAATTAGAGTTGTCTGATCAAGAAGGTTGGGAGAGGAAAGAGAAGAGCCAAAGGTGGGAGGGGGGGGGGGGAGGACATGAGATTAAAAACGATGCCAGGTTGAAATGAGCTAAGCGCTTGGATCTGCTCTATTCACAGTAACCACTCAATGGGGAAGGAAGTCGCTCAGTTTTGTTGACACCAGCTATTACTCCTACCTGTTGCTTGGAAGAGTTAATGAGGGTGGGGTTCATTCGAAGCCAGTCTACGCTGCCCAGAAATTATGACGAATTTCAGAGATTTCGAATAAAAACAGACAATGAACCTCTTCGGGATAAAGTGCAGCTAAAAAATTTAATCCTTTGTTTCTTGCTTCAACCTTGTGCGAAACTAGAACTGATCGCTTCTGGGATTACGGTCCTCCTTATTTCAGTGTGGGCATAGTTTGCTGGAGCTAAAACACTTTCAGAATGGTCGGCCCGGTGTCGATTTCGATTGAAAACTCATGACTCCACAGCACGTGAACGCTATGTCCGGGTGATAAGATCGCCCGCGAAAAGTGCAGCAAAACATCCTCGGCGGAACAGTGATCAAAATTCTGCCTTCAAACTGAAAAATATACTTATGCCCCACTAATACTGTTCAGGGACTTTCGGATCTGTCCTAGTAGGGAGGGAGCGACCCCAAATTGAATGCTCAGTCCGCCTTCGCATGTCACACCGTCGTCTGTCTTGAATTTTTCCAAGATCCCATATATTATGGAGTAATTGGAACACGCTCACGGATCCAGGGTGGAGCAGACGAAATACCGAATGATCCCTTCCGAGCAGGATAGGTGGGAGAAATTATTATGAGTGTCCTACCGAATCTTTTGCCGTGCTACGTTGCTAGGATAGGACCAATACGAGTGTGTGCAATATCGGTAGAGCTCCAGTGGATTGGCTCACTTCCCCTTCCCATCTCCTGCTAACGTGCTAAAAAGGGCATCATGAATCAGTCATTGATGTCGCTGAACAAACTCAAGTAAGATATGGTGGTTAAAAACAGTCGACGTCATGCTAAAGGGTGAGGGACGTGCCTCTCGCACTCATTTGGAGGACGCCCACCCAACTAAGAGAGACCAACTCCCGAAAATCGCTGAAAATGAGCAAATGAAAATGAGAATTGTTGGATATATTCTGAGGGACTAATGCTCATGATGGTCGTACTATATAACTACATAACGGATGGATAAGGATAGTAAGTGAAGGTTGGCCTTTGTTAATTTCGTCGAATTTCCAAACATCTGCTGCTTCTCTGGACGCGTGATAGCAGACGGAGGGCGCGCCGTACCCGAATCAAGGTACTTGGCTCGGGTTCAATCAGGTTCATGACAGCATTCCATCTTCGGTCGCTTTCTTGGCGCCAAAGTTGCCTTGTGGAGCACTGACACGTTCATCGGCTGCTCACCGTAGGTCATTGTGTTGGCCAAATACGCACTGAAGTCAGATCTACGATATTCCGAATATGTAGAATCGTGATACACCGCAAAAAGGGATTGATTAACAAATTCCTCATCCTCCTCTGCTTATTCTCCATCGCTTAATACATTGAACACCTGCCTGAAAAAGCCACTCAGCATTTCCCCACAGGAGGTATCATTTCGGGGAATTTGGAGAAAACGTTCATATTGAAGAAAACGAATGGTTTGTAAACGTGGGGGCATCGGCTTCCACAAATGTGCCGGCAGACTCTTATCGAGAAAACCAGAGATACTGCTTATCAGAAAGGTGCACTTCAGACAGAGCAGAAATGGAGAGAGCAGGAACTCCGGTAAGTGCAAGTAGATGGATGGAAGCAACAGCAAACGGCAGGAAAACACTGGCAGAACGAACCGTTCATACGGCAACTCTGCACGCTCCGTATCTAGAACAAACAGTACTGACCACGGACGGTAAGCGCTTTGCTGAGAAGCGACGTCTCCCATGATGAATTCGAAGGCGATAAGGCGGAGACGAACGATCAGCCGAGGCTGGGTCGATCCGCGGATCGCAGGGAGCTGCCAGAATGCTGCTGCTGCTGCTTATTATGGTGACTGTCAAGTCGGAGCAAACCGTCGAAGAGCTGCTGATGCTCACTTGTGTTCAGCTTTTCTGAGCCGAAGCTAGAACTCTAAGAGTAAATCAGAATTACGCAGCGACAGAAGTAGCAAATGGCCGAAAAATACGAAAGTGCTGAGGCGGCAAGAAGCTGCGAGGGGCACCACTAGTTTTCCAGCGTCACCCAAGCGGAATAGGTTTCTAGCACCAATCAATTCCCCTATATTCAGGTAAATAAAAGAGAACATACACTCTGGCAGCATGAAAATGTAAGGCTTCATATAAGATTCTAGGACGAATTGGAGTGTAAGCCCTAAAATTTTCAATAAACTATAAACAATACAATCTAATGTGATTAAATCTCGTCCATTTGAGAACTTATCTCGAAATAAATAATAAATAATCCCAGATTGTCAGCATGGGTTCGTACCTGGACAATCCGTTGAAACTAATATGCTCGAATGTCTACATGACTGGACAGCTTGTCTTGATTTGAAAAAGTGGTGCCACATAATACAAGTACTTGGATTTTGCTAAAGTTGTAACCGGATAAATCATTTAAAGTTAGTATATAAATTAAAGCTGTTAAAAGTGCATTCAGTTGCTTGTAACTGAGTAAAAGATTTCCTGACTAATAGGTCATTCCAAGTAAGAGTGGGTACGTCCTTCTTCGCCATCAAACACGCTAAAGGTGGGGTTCTTGTAGTGGGAGTCTTGTCACCACTAGTGTTTGTTGTTGCCAAACAATTGGAGGACATAGGGTAGTGGTTAAACAGTTTGCGGAGATGACATTAAATGTTATCGGGAGTTGGACAACCTCAATGACTGGTGCATATTATAGAAAGTTGTTGATCATTTGAAACTGTGATCGCGTACTTGGAGGGTCCCGTTAGCTCCGGAAAAAAGCTTTGTATATGGGACTAGGTGCTTCGGAAACGGCTGAGGATTATTTAATTGATAGGCACGCTATTTCCAAAGGAAACTCTGTTAAGGAACTGGTTTTGTTTATGATGACAATCTCGACTTTTCAGCACATGCATTCAAGAATGATTTATCGGAAGTAACGAGAATGAGTTGTTTCAAATTTTCAAAGGTTCGACAACTAAGGATAAAAGGGTGATAGAGAACGATGGAATATAGGATGTGCGTCAGACCAATTCTTGAAATTGGTTCTGCAGTTTTTTCTCCTGACAACAAAGAAATATACTGTGTTGCTCAAAACGATCCAAAAGAAATGTAACTAGAAGAGTGGTTATTAGAGCAGTTTTTTGCACTCTGGAATTCTTCGGGCTAGTATAAGGAGCAGAGCCATTTAGGTCTACATACTCTGGATTCACGTCGCAAGCTGACAGATGTTGGTATCGTCTTCAAATTGTTAAATGGTGAAAGTTTAAGGAGTAGCATCTCGAAATCTCTCTCTGTGCTCCCATCCGTAACCCCTGCTGGTTCGACTAAGCTGTCCTATGCGAGGTCAAGCTCTTACCCTCGGGCATCGTTCTTCGCGTGTAGAGCAGCCTTTTGTAATCTTAAGAGCGACGTATCTACCTCCTCGCAGACCATTGGTGCATTCAAAACGTATTCTGTTAAAGTACTAATCTTAGCAAAGGTGTGTTAGAGCTGCTTGTCGTTATGTCCTTTTACCGTTTTTTGAGTTTCTCCGTGCTATTCTCCGACGAGTGCCTTATATGCATGTGGAAATAAATAAATATATAAATTTCAGATCTGGCCTTCATTCCGTTAGATATGAATCCGTACTTTAGAATAGCCAAGCCAAATTATTAAGAATCAGAAAGCAAAGAAAAAACAAATTAATTTTCAAACACAATGTGTGTTTGAAAATTGGAAAAATGGAAAAAATGGAAAAATTAAATTTGAGAAATTTAGCAGAATTTGTCCTAGGTTTACAGCACTGTGCTTAAACTCATCGAATTATGCTAGACACCCATCTTTCGGAAAGGTGTTTCATCACCACAATATTGAAACATTCGCTAAGCCTTCCTTTAGCTGTTGAAGCTATATCTGTCCAATCTAATTAGTTCTCAACTTTAAGCATCTATGCTATTACGCTTATTTATGAGATATGCTAATGGCTCTTTGGATGATTGTTTTCACGAATGGCAAAAGAAAACAAATCCGCAGACAGGAGGAAGCCAGAAAACAGCTGGTCGGGTTGCAAAAAATCGACGGAAGGTTAAACATTTATCAAGCTGAATATGAAGTGCCAATATCCTAGAAGAAAGGCCGTGTTAGTAACGCTGGCCCAAGAGTGTAGGTCAGACTTTGATGACGACATGACATCTAGAATTTGATAAATTTGAAGAAAAAACAGTGGATTACCCTTTTTCACGAGAAAAACTGAAACAAGCGATCTTCACGACAAAAAAAAAGGTGCAAAAAGGGAAAGGTCATAAGACGATGAGGCAAGGATGAAGCCAATGTGTCTATGGAAACAGAATAGAATGTCAGAAATTCGCATCGGGATGACAGAACGACAACAGCGATGACAAGGGGCTCGCTCCGTCGCTTCCTCTTCACCCGACTAAATGCCAAAGGCCAGTCACCGGCGCTAACGGCGCCCCTAACTGCGAAATAGCTGCTGATATGGAGGGATGAGCAGAACCGATCCCAGAAATCCGTAGTGCGGCTTAGGAGACTGGGGCTGGCTTCTCTGTTTGATATGAGCCACGTAATGCGCTTCTACGGCATGCAAAGCATGCAGTTTGAGTACAAATTTGGACTAAACGATGACCTGCGGTTTCTAGGCGGTGGGAAGGCCAGCTATTTAAACTTTCTCCTGTCAAGACTGGAACTCTAGCATCGACCCCGGAGGGACAGAAGGCATGGATGGCTTGGGTGGTACCCGAACTGAGAATTCTCGATTCGAGGTGGACGAGACAGCAGGGGACTACCTGATGTGTTACTACGTGCACTTTAATCAGAATATTGGTCTGAAACTTCGAAGTTGACTCTCCAGCTTTCAGATTATGTCAACATCAATAAAACAAATAAAATAAAATATAAAACAAAAAACACTCAAAAATGAGCAAAATTTGATTACTTATGTACCTGCAGCCTACCCAGTCCACTTTCAAAAATCCATGAAAAAATGGAATCTAGACATATTGTTAGTAGAGACGATAAAATCAGAACGTACGAGTTGCACAGCTCCCGTCAGACCTTTCGTTTCAAAAAAAGGTGAACCGGAATCGAATGTGATCGAGATCCGTTTTTGGTTGACTTTTATTGTAAAAGGTAAGTAGTTATGCTTTAAGGATTGTACTCATCCTTCGCAATTGGCGCAGCAAAAGTTGACCCAATATTTAAGCCGAAATATCACGTTCGCTTGCTAGCGCGAGCTCTCAAATCTTCCACTAAAATCAACCGCTAAACAGAGGAGTTATGTACTCACTATTGATATGCTGTTGCTGCAGTGCACCTTCGAAGCATTCGCGCATTGCTGATGTCGAATTAAATAGCCAGTATCCTGTCCCACGAAAGTTTTGCGAAGCAGTCCCTTGCACCACAATGTTCAAGGCCCGCCCGCTCGATCCACTAAGCCTTTCATCCGCCGCGAATCCGTCGAATTAGCACCAGACTTGTCTGGCAGCTATAAAGCATTGACCTGTTCATCGGCTGGCCACCGCAAGTCATTGTGAAGAGCAAATACGCTTTTAAATCGCTCCCAAGATATCCTTTATAAGCACACACTTATAAGTGGGATATTCCGAAGAGAGTTTAATAACGCCCTCTTAAAAAAGTGGCTGAACAGGTAGCGTAAAAGGCGCTATGATACCTAGTACTCTAATTACTAGATTGGGCCAAGAGTGTTATGTCATACTTCGAATCAATATGTTTCGTCACTGGAGTCAGCACGCGAGTGTTTCAAGTGTTTCCGTGTTTGTGTTACAATTATCAACGGTCACTTCAGAGGTTACCACCTTTCCCGTTTTCAGAAGCATCTCGAGTTCTCGACCTCAGACCTGGGCAGAAAAGAAGCGCGTCGAGCTGTGTTGCGCCAATTCCTTCTAATTCCCAACCTTGAGGAGTCTGGACTGGATCGTCACGCAGGATGGAAAGTACATCTTCTACGTTAACCCTGCCATGCAGTCAGTCTGCGTAAGGCGTGGCGACTCGGTGACGACGTTCATTCAGCGAGATAGGCACCGCTCGAGGCAACTTCTGAGCTTTTGGGTCTGCGCCCATGGACCAGTGTATTGGAAGGTATTTCCCAAAGCGACGATGATGGACTCCAAGATCACGGTGAACAAAATCGAGGATATGAACCGGCGACTAGCGCCCACTTGGTCGCCCCGCTTCTAGAAGGTGCTCTTCTTCGACAACGTCACCTCAATCGGGCAAAAGTGGCCACGGATAAGTTCGCTCAGCTGGTATACCACCACATCACCCACCAAGCGTATTTGTCGGGCCTCTCTCCATGCGGCTATTACCAGTTTCTAGATCTGTAGAGAAGGATTGCAGCGCGCACTCGTTCTATACACTGAATTGTTCATAGAGCAGTAGTGTGCTTCGTGCTTGCAAGCATACATATACATCAAGAGACAGCAAAAGCGACCACAGTAGAGGAAACAAACCAACACTGCGTGATCATCAATCGAATAGAAATATGATGTTCTGGTCGAGATCAGGGCGCAATCTTTTCATACGAGCAATTCTTTGCGGCGGAGTACTTTAGAGTGCATCCAACAGACAACGTTTTGACGAAAGAAGTTGAATTTCTAGTGCTCATTCTGAAAGTGTGCAAATTTCTTCATAGGACACACTGTTCTTGTATGAAGTGTCTATTTCGAATGAGCTAGGTTTGTTTTTGCTCGAAAAGTGTTCAGTTTAAAATAAAAGGCGCGCGATTTGAAATGAAAAGTGCAAAAATATTAACCGAAAAATTCATTTTAAAATAAAAGCGTCCAGTCCAGAATAAAAAGTGCCACTTTCAAAGTAAAAATGGTATAAAGAGTAGTGTTTGCCCTGCAAATCAACGACGTACTAAAGCTGCCCGGGAGGCTAAGCGAGAACGAATACATTCATAATAGGAATCGAGGAAGCGTTCAGTAGATCACAGGTGTTGTCATAGTATTGTGAAATCCTCTCTGATCCAGTTCAACAGAGGCGCGTTGGGAATTCTGATGTACCGCGATAATAGAGAGCACGAAATCGAAGGGTCCGAGAAACAAAAAAGCGTAATCATTTCGACGCCTTCGAAGCTGCAGGTGCAGAGTGTTGGGTACAGGTGTTCACGCAAAAAGTCGTAAACAGGGACTCGTTGAGAACAGCAGCATCGAAAAAATTCAGGACAGGTGGAAAAAATTTTTTTATGTTGTCCTTCCGTATCATCTTTTCGGAGAGGTCCGAAGAGAAAGCCTTCTGAAGATCCACTTGTTGCCCATAAATTGAACTCAAAGGCCACGCTAACGAACAACGAAAGTTCGCGGCCGACACGCTACTTCGGCGCCCGCACACCTCCACTGGAGAACCAGCTAATTCGTTGCCGTCGCGACGAATTCCATCTGTCGAGGCGGAGAACGGACGGGATAACAAACACCGCAGAGCACCTCACGAGCGGCACGGGTGAACTGGACGAACGACGGACGAAGAGTACGTCACAGATGCGAGGGCATTCGAGACCTAGGGATCGAAAACTGAACTTTGCGCTAGACGATAATGATGCGCCCCGCGCGATCAGCATCTTCCGCTCCAACCTCCTCTGGAACTAATCGCCCCTCTTAGCAACCACTTAGCAACCGTCGAACGATGACAACACGTGCGAAAAACGATGCAACATTCGTTAATTTACACAGGCGGTAAAGACGACAACAACGATTCTCTTAGAGCTATAGAAGAAAGAACCTGGGCAAAAGAACGGGTGGAAAGGTAAATGACCTAGGCACAAAGGAGCGAAGGAAAAGAGATAGAAAATGTCCAGTGCCTGAAAATCAAGAAGCGGATGATGTTGTTGGATAATAGCGGACGTACCCTGATGGTGGCGGAGGTCGACGGCTGTTCAACTAATCGACGTTCGTCATCACCGGCTGAGGGGTTCGAAGAGCTGCTACCAAAAAACACTCGCCCACGCAGCCAGTCCATGATAAGATTCTGGAAAGAGCAGCCATATTAACATAACTAATGCATAACACTCGACTCGACGGGTCGAAGGAGCAGTTCACAGAAGAAACATGCAGAAATCGGGACCATTGTACTTTACGGACTCCAGAGGACGAGGAGAGGTCGAAAAAAATTCGCCCAAACTTCGCCCAGGGAGGTTACTTGGGGAGCTGATCATGAATCTGACATCCGCTTTTCGTTTTACGCTGGAGTACGGTAAGTTACGGTAGGTACCGGTGACTAAGGCTGTCGAGATCATAATCACCGATTTCGCCTAAACCTCGGCTACAGAGGTTTTCTGGGGTTCTGATCACGAATCTGACATCCGTTTTTCGTTTTACGCTGGAGTACGGTAGGTTACGGTAGGTACGATGATAATGACCTCGACACTCTTACCGGTACGTACCGTCCCCTACCGTACTAGAGCGTAAAACGAAAAATGGATGTCAGACTCGTGATCAGCACCCTAAATAACCCCCCTGGGCGAGGGTTGAGCGAAAAAAAAATTTTCGACGTCTCCTCGTCCTCTGGAGTCCGTATAGTACAATAGTGCCCAGAAATCAAGCATGAAAACGAAATGCGCACTAGGCTATGGACGAGACCGCCGTCCCGAGTGTGAATTGGACTTAATGGTCTCTCTACTACGTGACACGGACGAAGGAAGCCGATTAGAGTGGAGAACAATAAGAGCTGCGAAACAGAGCACATAAAAATAAAGAGAAAGGGAGCATTCGGAAGCAAGGAAGAAGCGCAGGAAATCAATCCACAATTTCACGCTTCCATTATATCACCCAAGGAATGAGTGGACAAAATTCAACACAAACTAGACAACCACTCTAACTGAATAGATTCCCTATGTATACCTGGGACAAACGGTATCAAGTGACCACGGAGCTGTATAATATAATAGAAGTGGGTTTGTGGCCGCTAACTCAAACAGTACATACACTACTAATGACGTTGAGGGCTCATAGCTCCTCGCAAGGTTTCCAGTAGAATACGACACATGCCATAGATCGCATCACAGAACAAGGTTAAAATGCTACAGCAGCTGTGGTCAATGGTTCAGGGTTCTTTACGGACCAAACAGGATATTCTGATGAGCAAGCTTGACGCTTTTGAAATCAAACTGAACGTCCTCCAGATCAAAACAGGTTTCTTCCATATTAAAATAAAGACTCTCCGACATGGTTAGAAATTTTTTTGCCAAGAAAAATTCAGCACGACTTTTTTTGAAAGTCTCTGATTCAGCAGCTCCAAGAGAGCTCGCTGCATGACATTTCACAAGACTTTCATTTTTCAAAGAAAATAATGCATTAAACTTTGCTGTAAAGCGAAATGGAGCAGTTTCGTGTATTAAAAGAAGAATCACATCAGGCACTCGACTAGAGTGCTTGATGCGATTCTTACAACTTGGACATTTTGACATTTCCTGTCGCGATTTCTATAACTTGGACAATGCAAGTACTGATTACTTGAAGCAGCGATGTAAGGATGTGTTTTTTTACTGTTGTTTTTGCTGTACCGTCTAAATCTGTGTTACTCCACGCAAACAGAATTTTTGGTACATGTTCGAAGGCGCACAGCGGGGAGGTCGGAACGCGCCCGCCAATTATAACCAAGCGCAACACCGATCGTACCCACGCCAGATAACCATGGTACCGACCCTGCACGCCCTCTCTGAATGGGACGCCCATTCGGTGCGGCCTGATTGGCTGCTGCGTTCCCCTTCGCGACACGTACCGAATTTCGTCATATCAAGCACGATCCAGTCGACTGTAAGGTGCGGTTTTTTCTTTCAACAAACTAAATGATTCCCTATTCATGCGCTTTGAAGCTTTTGAACAAAACTGTATTCAATATTTTTCTTGCAAAATGTGTTTTTAATGAAATTTGAGACGGTGCTCACCTGTTGGAGTAGATGAATTGAAAAATTCCAGTGAAAGCCATACTAAGTTTTCCTTGGACTGAAGATTATTACAGTCGCCTTGGAGAGTCTCTACTTTAATATAGAAGAGCTCATTTTGGCTTGAGAGATACTCAGTTTGATTTCAAAAGCGTCAAGCATGCATGAAAAGTGTCCAATTTGATATGAAATGCGTCCAACTTGATCAAAGTAGTGTCCGATTTGGCGTGAAAATTGTACAATTTAAAGGACAGTACCTGCACCTCACAACCTCAGGAGCAGGTGATCAGCTCCACTTGAGGAACGCAGGATACAGGCCCCAGCGAAGACGACTTTAACATCGCGTGAAATTGCCGTATGAAGCAAGATCGGCATCAGAAAGGCCTTCAGGCTCTCTCGATTAGAGGAAGAATGCCATCGATGAAGAGCAAGCACAAGGGCATCGCAGTCACCAGCGACTTGTCACCCTATATCAGACAGGTGACCGTGACGAGAGGATGACAATTGGGGAACAGACATGCGGCCCCTCTCGTAGTGACGCGTTTGAAGGGACCGGCGAAAACCCGCGCCATAGCGGGATCGCGGGCTAACCGGAGCGGCCCTTTTTGCACTTTTTATGCGAAAATTCACCTACCGTAGCATTCACTACAGCAGTGAAATACGTAGTCACGAAGATATTGAGAGGACAAGGAGTAACTCCAGAATATTAATGCGGCCCCTGTCCTTGAAGATATTCACTGTAGCAAGCATAAACATGTATTTATTTATTTATTTATTTATAACTGCACCCTAAGTGCGCTCATAAAACGGGGAATAGCGAACAAAGCAGTCATGCACAATTTGAGCAATCTCACGCGGAACAACAGGTAAGACATAGTATCACTATGCACTGCATTTTGTTGTTATTTAGTGTTGTGCAGCCATTCAGAAGCCCAAACACAAAGAGCCTGAACCAATGAATGGTAAAATCAGAATATCAGCGATGATTGTTTTAATTTACCATAGTTTAAGCAATTAACTTTATTAAGCATAACGGTGCAGAGGTCGGTTAGACAATCAGTGTATGTAGCTATGGCATGATTCCGATTGGATGAGGAAATCACTTTCGAGCAGCTTATAACAAGGAAGCACCTAGGAGTCCTGCCTTAATTCCGGTCATACGTAGACCTTCATTACGCTTCTGTTCGATGATGCTTCCACAGGAACTGAGCTAGACTAACCGAACTTGCAACAAAGCATGTCCGAATGTAGAGAGTGATACGATATACGTGTATGTAGAAAAATAATATAAATAGGTGTTTAAAGAATAAAAGCATGGCAAATATCATGAGCTATATGGAGTGCCAGAGGCAGGATAGCCGTGATCAACAGAGAAGCTGGATAGCCTGATGTTTTTTTTTGTCGTCAACACTTCTGCGCTAGGGGGAACTCAAACCCGCACCCTCTGCCTTCTGGATAGATTGTTAGCCCGTTATCTATTATTAACCTTCCGAATTTCATTACACATCGATTTCCTCAAGAGGCTCACTCGCTACCCTTAAAAATTGGTTCGTTAACAAAAATACCAACCCTCCCTTCAGCGACAGGCACAAACCATGAGTAAAATAGCAGAACGGTGGAAGGGCCTCTATTTATGTACCTACAATTCTCACTACGAAAGGAGCCCAATGATACAAAAAAGCATTCTCCGCCCTTGCGAATGGCAGCACCACCAGCTAGGGAACGCACTGTGTCGGCCACGTTATGATTTTGCGAGAACGCGGAGCGACACCTGTGCTCCGCACCACGTTTAAGGATCAACAGCATTGATAATATTAATTTATTTCGTCGAAGTTAGGATGACTGAGGAGCTCGAAGAACGCTCCCCATCCTCTAAGGCAGGAATCTCCTCCTTCGCTAAAAAGAAACGACAAAAAGTTCGTTTCATAATTTAAGCCCAGCGCAGGTATTTTCCTGCATAAAATAATTTTCACTTTGGTGTGAAAATCACAATCCTTTAATTCCCGAATCACCACTCATTCTAAATTTTGCCCTTATCCCGTACAGGTAGTGGTACAATGCTTTTTAGCATTGCTGTTTCTGAATGATGTAGAGACGGAGAGGTAGCCAGAATGTACTGTGTGGCAGCATCGTGCCAACCAGACCACCACACCGGGACATTTCAGGAGGCATCAAATCGCCTTGCGATGTACTCCTAGTCTACCGAGTGCAAGCTTTTGGCCGAGCTGATCCAGATACAAGGGGGGGGGGTGCAGGGCGCAGGCGCGAACACATCCACGCATACTGTGCATGAACACGCCATGCCCACAGAGAAGGTGTGACTCGCCTGACAGAGCAGGAGCAACGAGTCATTCAGCTGCATCCCACCTGCGTCTCTGGGAAGTACACGGTCGCATTTGGCTCACGATTCATTCCCCTATCCACCAGCCAAGGAATCAGTTACGTGGCTCTGTGACACGCGACTAGCACCGCTCCAAGAAGTGCAATCTGGCAGGAAGCAACACATCCCAATGCAATAAGCGTAACGATCAAGAAAGGTCGCAGCAAGAAAGAAAAATCGCAGCCTGGTCACGATAGTCTCGCCAGAAGCCTCTGAAAGGGCATACCTGCCCTCTCCCTCATTCCCTTCTCCCTTTTCCCTTTTTGTAAGTTGGCGTACAATGAAGATGCATACTAGTTATCTATACTAGAACATAGGAATAGAGCCCGTAACAATCATCAGGTGAGGAATAGCTTACCTCTGACATGATACAATAGAGGATTGTTGTAAGACTGGGATGTTTCGTGAGAATCAGTGATGGTGTGTAAATAAACGAGACAGATGAGTCACGATACGATATGGAAATCGAGAAGGGCCACAAAACATGCATAAAGAGCTGGTGTTTGAAACGACGATAATACGCACGTGAATTTGGTACATTCTTACCCCTCGCAATCAGAGAAAAGCGACATACACATCTGATGAAACGGTGTAACGTGCAAAATCTGAACAAAACCAGCAGCTGGCGTTAAAGGGGGCACCAGGTGTGCAGCGCCAGCACGAGAACAGCATATACCGAATAAACTGTATGTATGCAACGCCTCCGATGATTGGAAGGCAGGTGTAGTTTCCGAGAAAATTAGAGCAATTATGCGTCCATAGCAGCAAAAATGAGAGTGGAACATGTAATAAACCAGTTTGTTGGTATCTGATGACTCATCTTTATGAATGGAGTGGATGTCGTCCTGCACAAGAATGATCGCACCACAACCGAACACGAAAAAGTCTTATGGGGTTTTATTGCTGTGGAATCGGTTGCTAATGTTTGACTTTGACGTGTGGGGTCCTAAATTTTTCATTTAGATCTCTTGAATCATAGGTTTAGGGCGAAAGAGAACAACATTAGCCCTACCCTGCAGGTCTGCTGTACGCTACCTTGCCTTGAGCTCGAAGAAGTAGAAAAGGAGCCGTGATTCTAAGAGCTGCTCGGACTGACCTGACAGGTGGTGGTATCCACCTGTAAGCTAGTAGCACCTTGGATATTGGACCCCGTCTCTTTCTTTCTGGTGGTTGGCGCAAGCGTTCTGTAGAATATATCAGCGCATGGAAATAGTATCATAAAAATTTCCGATGTTTCAAAACTGTAAAGGTGAGGACGTGGAAACGTCAACTGTAGGAAAGCTGATGACACTTTTAGCTGGCATTTGAACGAGAACATCCAGCAGACTGATTCCGTCACTTTCTTGTCCAAGGATAGGTAAACAATTAAAAAATCTCAAGTAGAAATGTTGCTCCAACCTTTAATAATAGCCTACCAGAATGTTTCTTCGAACAGAGTTTTCCAGACAACATTCCAGAATTTGACGAATAACATCTTCAGGCCATTACCATTTCATTTTCCTTCACACTTTCACTTGAATCTTAAACTTCTTGTAAAACAAAGGATGGTCAAAACAGCTGAAGATTAGATTTAAAAAACTTATCTTCCTTATGTTCTTCAACTTCATTTTTCTAACTAAATTAGACGAGACCTCGAGAAGGAGGTTTTACACCCGAATGAAGAAAGCTAAATTTTGCTGAATACAAGATAAAGGAAAGTAAATGGTGTACTCGGCATTAATCAATCCCGGTTTGGCATGGGCAGAGCATTCTATTATACTTCTGTGATGTCATGGAGGCTATTTGAATTCGGTGTTGGCCTATAAAATGAACTGCGGTGGCCAGGCGGTAACAGGTGGATGCCTCATCAACCCCAGATTATTCTGGTACCATTTAGCCAGCCCTGACGGGATGGCAGGTTTGGTTGGTACTGCCGAGACCTGAACCGAAAAGCTCGACAGGGGGCACGCGACAGCCGGTGTGAGTTACGACGGAGCCACCTCGCGTCAGAGAGGAGTTAACCAACGTCGGCGTTATGCTTCAATATTCTGTACGACAGCGTGCAGCAGAAGGCGAAGGTGTCAGTGGATTCTGATTACATCGCAGTCACTGAATCGTCGCCGATTTCTCAAGGAATCCTTGGACACTGACGTACTGTAGCTACCAAACGTAGGGTGCATCGAATGTTTGAAAGGAAAAGAATGAAGGAAAAGGCGACCGAGCGGCATTCAGTATCGCACGCGGTTTTCCAGAAACGGTATCGCGTAAGCTCTCTTAACCTCATTGCCTGATATCGCTTCGAAAATTGAAAACATCCAGGACCAATCGATCCTGCTGTTGTACATGAAAGAGACGGTGAAAGACGCTAGCAAGTACTCACGCTGGTCTAAAGCTCCAAGAGGAAATGGAGGAAAGTGGCTTAGGCACAACGCACAATGCAGCGATAGTAGTCAGACTACGAGGGGAACGCGTGGAGGAAAAAAGGAAGGAAGAGTGAATGAAGCTGTTGTTGCAGCAGCTTGGATGACTGAGTGGAGGTGGTGAGATCTGGGTCCGTCATTCGACAAGAATGTGACGAGAATGCTACTTAACTTGAAAAAAATGCACTGGTTAGCCTATCCGTTGCGCGATGAAGTATGGATTCCATACAGGGAACAGGGTACTTGGTAAATCTCGATTCAAGATAGCGTAAAGGATCATATCCCACTCTATAATAACGCGCTAAGCGCTGAGGCATACTATCGATCGGGCCGCCGCAGAAATTGGCCATAAAATAGGGGGAATTCGGGGGCAAAATGCGGGGGAGAATGGGGGGGGGGAATTACGGTGCGGGAAAATTGCGGAAAATACCCAGACGTCCCCTACCTGTCTGGAAACTTCAGCCATGGGGTAATCGCGGTCGCTGAACACAAATCTGAGGTTCGTTTTTAAAGCATCAATCGTCATTAATTGATATTGATCAAACTATCGATTTTTTGATGTCGTCTAGGCGGTACGAAACTTTAGTCCTGGGGGTAGTCGAGGTCGCTCAACACAAATCTGAAACTCGTTTTTGTAGTATCGATCACCGTCAATCAACACTGATCAAATTACGGGGCGCGAAAATAGCGGAAAATAGCCAGACGTCTTCTACCTGCCTGGGGATTCAGAAAACGTGCGGAATGCGTCGCATGACGTGCCTGGGACTCAGAAGACGTGCCAAAGACGTCGTCCGCTAAGGGGGATCATTGAGGAGGACCAGTACCAGTAACGGAGAACCGTTTCACTAAGGGAGCACCAGTAGTGAGGAACCAATAGATCGCCCTATCATACTATACACTGCACGTACTGTGAGCCTTTTGTACTCCTAGGGAGGGGGAAAAGCTGCACAAGGATGTGATTGTCCTTAGCTTAGTGATACGTGTCACGACGATAGGCGTTACGGACACTTGTAAAGGATAATTAAGTGATTAATTATTTTTCCTAGTGGTGGAAGACAAACCTGGTATATACTCGGTACGTGTTTACAACGCTGTGGTAGTGGCAGCACACTTGGAATGAGCTACAGCAGTGACTCCTCTCCTTATCTCGTTTATTATTGTAATAGAACCTGCCGTTTCCCTTTTCTTGTATTAAGCGGAACCAACTCTGCAGAACTGGCAGGGTATGGCAGTATGGTTCTCCCTGGTACAGCCGCGCCACCAATATTCTAGTGGGACTAAGCCAGCGTAGAAATTCTACATTTGTTTTGAATGGAAGGATTATAACGACGCTGTCACCTGTCTGTGAACGCAAATACACCGGTTTATAGGAATTCGATATAGGAGTCAAAAGCACCTGGTTCAATAACGAAAACAAACATATAGATAGAATCGACCAGGACGGGGTGAAAATTGAGGGGCTGTGCACGTTTCTGGTAGGAGCAAAGTGGAACGGTGACCAGTTTTCGAAGAACGGCGACAGTTTCGATCGAAAATAGACTGCAGCGTAGCGACAACAAGCGATCCTATGATTCACACGTGGCGGTTATCTCCCCACTGGACTAGGCAGTTGATCGAGTAGGAGAAAAGCGTCAACGCATTGGCGTTTGCTCGGAGAAACTGCTGGTAACGACAATCAATCATCGGAGATGAGAAAACTGAAAGCATGCGAGAGCGACCGCATATCGGAGCGAACACACTTGAGGCATGCCTTGAACACTGTATGGTGTAAGGAATAATATTAGGTTGTGCACAAATAAATTTCTTTCTTTACGCTCATGTAATTCCAAGCGTTCACAATTCAGTTCAAATGAAACCCTGCACAAATTTGGGCAAATCTAGAGCGGAATCCAACCTCTTTGTCCATAAAATCTGTGAAATTTGTCCAAAAACTACTAAAATGAAATCGTTAAGCATGATTACGCATGTACGACAACTGCAGTAAGGTACTTACGGTTGTTGCGGCTAGGCTGAAACTACTAGTTATGGAAAAGGTATGGGGTGGATGCTCCGCTCTAGATTTGCAGCGGACCCTTAAAATAAAATAAGGACTGTCACGTTGACACATCTCTGACTTTTCCCAAGTTCATAAACGCTCTCGCCGAAGACATCCAAAGCTTTAGATGGAACAAATTCGTTGAAGGCAGTTTCAACACCCTGACCCTCGCACATCTTCACAGATGGAGCTGCCGAAGTGATTGAACATACGATAGCCCGTTCGCGAAAAGTCTGGTGAGCCTTTTATTTATTTCAAAGCTGGGTAAGGTCGTGCAGAATGACTGGACCAGATCTACGAAAGGAAGCGTTCGTATTTTCACGAGGGGCTATTAATTCTTAAACGATTCTGTGTTTGTCACATGCACATCGAAGAGTGGCAGTGCAAATATAAGGCTGTGCACGTGCCCCGCAACGAACTGTGATAACTGCGAGAAACCCATTTGGGGCAGATGTCGTGGAAGGGTGGTTATTCAAAGAAGCAGACAACAGTCGCATCAGTGGCAGTGAAAAAACTTCGACAGAACTTGCTAGAAGCATAGTGCCCATGCGCAGCAGGAAAAAGGTATATGTAGAATGCATGTTAAGCTTAATGACAGTGCCCACCGCTTCACTACTTGTTTATGTTTATGATGGCCAGTAGCCTATAAGTCAACAAAATAAACAAAAGAGATGTCTACGATTGGCCTTGAAATGTAATCCACAAAAATGAACAAAGTCAAGTGCTAGGACTGGCGTTTATTTTTTAAAGAACTCTCTTCACTGCTACATTTTAAGCCAACTTATTTCTCGCAAATCACGCATGATCACTAATCACCATAAAAACCGAGGATATGAATGTTATGATTTCTATGCTGAGATGATAGATGCAACGAGGAAGCTAGAAGAATTTTTGGAGATCGCCACGCGAATTTTATCTCTCTAATGGTACAAACGTTACAAGGCTCCTAATGCTACGTCATACTTGTAAAATAACCCGATTGTTTCCACTTTTCTCCAGTGTGTCTGGCCTGCTTTCGTCGCTTTTCTCAGCAACAAAAAATCCAGTACAGAAGCGATATGCCCACTTTAGAGTGGACCGGAATCAGGTTCCTTGGCGGAGAATGCTACTGGTGAGAACGATTTGCTCATCTGTACGTGAGAGCTGATAAGAAACAACCGGAGGAAGCTGGTGCTGCACGTCTTATTGGTGGTTAAAAGGGCAGCATTCCACCCGTCTTATTTGAAGAAATTTATGGGTTCTATCGTTTGACCAAAAATGGTGCTAGTTCATGCGACGGCACTCAGTCGCGATTGAAAAATCTTTTCTTACTCATCCTTGAAAAGCCGACGAGTGATTTATGAGCTGAAAGTCTCCAAGGAATGCGAATCCTCTATGAATCCTTTCATAAAGCCGGTATTCGGAGTAAAACTTCGTGTTTTACATGGATCGGCGTCCGGCAGTAGGATCGGATTTTTTCAACAGCAAGGGAATGCTGGGACGCTTGGAGAAGGCGCTACGATGCTCAGAAGTGCGCTGGTCCAAACGGAATGCGGGAACTCATGAAAGTTAAGCTCCAGAGGGAGTGCCGCGGGATTCCGGGTTCCGAGGCAGCGAGAGCAAATACACTGCGCCTTCTCGAACAATCAAGCGCTCCATCATTCACAGCGCTTCAACCGCAGTTTTCCATAGGGGATTCGCATTCCTTGAAGACGTTCAGCTTATAAATCACTCGTCGACTTCTCCTCTCCAAACGAAGCACAACTCAAGATCCACCATAGCATGCGCGCTTTTGGAATCAAAACGCAGACGTCCTACAGATATATCCCCAGACTGGTCTTCGGAAGCTACACGGGCAGAACGCAGTTTGCATGTGAACTTGTATGTAATACATGGTCAAATAGCATCCGTCATTTAAGCGACTGGAACTCTGTCACTCCTTTTGACATCCTTCCATCTGAGACCTGGTTTCCATGATTGTCATGCATGCTGGATAGGTTGAAAAACTGCCTTTCAATACGCGTGCATAATTTTTGAGTAATCCACTTCCGTGAAAGATTCATATCTCTAGCCACTTTTCGCGACCACGAAAAACGCGATTTTCTTTTGTTTTTCGGCGATTGCGTAAGTCTGTGATGTAGCGCGTCGGAATCGGATCAGAGCATTTTGAACTAGACGAAATGGTCTTAAAGACGAGACAGCGTTTAAATCCTCTTTATGTCTAGGACTGGATTCAACTGCTTCTTCAAAGTTGGACATGCACCACAGCTTGGTTGACTCCTGATCCCATTCATCAAAATTCTGAACAGACGTCTAAACGGAATTTATAGCAACTTAATTAGTACGCTTTCTTTACGTGACCTAGGACCTACGTTCATTCTAAACACTACACTATCCTTCAGTCAGCACTGTGAATATGCGGCTAAGAGAGCTGAAAGAGTTGTGCACAATATATGTAAATCGCTGAAAACTAGTTCAATCGTACATATATTAGGTTGTCCCATAAGTCCTTGCAGTTTTTTTCAACGATTCACGCAGATTTCGCCGGCTGTCTTTTGCATAGCTCTGCATAGCTTTCGAAAGGGAATGATTTGCCCTATCAGAACATGTATTGCATTTCTTTTTTCATCATGAATTTTGTCAATTTTTAGGTCGTTGAAGTGAAAAGTGAAAAAGTGAAAAAGTAGCCATTTGCGCACTTGTTCTCTCCGCTTAGGTTTGTAAATTTTTGCGCAGTTTTTTATAGCATTTGGAGAAAAATGTTCTGCAGTGCAAGAATATGTGTTGGTCCTATTTTCTCACTTGCCCTTTATTGATTTTTAGGCCATCAAATTGGGAGGTCCGAAGGAGGATGGTTATTTTTGCCGACAGCTCCTGCTCTGTGGTTGGAATTTTTGGGTTGGTATTATATGTCATTTGAATGAGAATGTCTTGCTCTATAAGAATTCGTGTTGCGTTTATTAGCTCATGCCGAGATCTGTCGAATATCAACAAAATGCCAAAAAGAGAAAAATCGTCTCCACCAACAACTCCTTCTCCTTCTTCAGTTGTTGATATTCGACAGAAATCAGCGTGAGCCAATAAACGCGACACAAATTCTTACTGAGCAAGACATCCTCTTCCAAACGACATATAACACCATGCAAAAAAGTTCAACCACAGAACCGGAGTTTTGGTAAAAATTCGGGCGGAAAAGTCGGAATTCCCAATTTGATGGACTAAAATCAATAAAGGGCAAGTGAGAAAATAGGACCAACAATATGCTTGAAGTACAGAACATTGTCTTCCAAACGCTACAAAAAACTGCGCAAAAAAATTACAAGCCTAAGCGGAGAGACCAAGTGGGCAATTAGCTACTTTTTCACTTTTTCACTTTTCACTTCAACGACCTAAAAATTGACAAAATTCTTGATGAAAAAAGAAATGCAATACACATCCTGATAGAGTAAATCATTCTCTTTAGAAAGCTGTGCAAGAGACCGCCGGGGAAACCCGCAATGAATCGTTGAAAAAACTGCAAGACTTATGGGACAACCTAATATAAGCCGCATACGAGGCCTATGTGAGGCCCATACTAGAGCATGGTACTGCAGTGTAGTCCTACTACCAAGAGGAGATCTCCAAATTAAAATCAGGGCAAAACAGTTTTACAAGAAAACTCTGATCAGTGTACAGAGTTTTCTTGTAAAACTGATGTGACTATAACAGCATTCCTTCGGCGTCTGGAAGGAACAAAATCTTCAATTTGCGCACTCTTGACGAAAGATTGATTTGGTAACGATTTATTAGATGGTAAATGGTATGGTAATTGATAGTAAATGGTCTTCCACTTAGCAAATTCTATTCAGTATTCATTTCAACAGCAGCCATCACCAATCCCAGTTGCATTGGTGATGGCTGCTCTCAAACGATTTCCCGGCATAACGAAACAATAAGTGGGCAACAACATGTAGAAATCGGGAGAGGAGAACCTAAAAAGAAACCTTCTCGAAGCAAATCTAGTAAGGGGGTACCCCATTACTAGACTTACACCGAGAGCGGATCATCTTCAAGCAGGTAAACCAGATCACATCAGTAAAATGAAATAAGGATAGGCCAAGACACCAGCAATCAACGTTTTAGACAAGGTAAGACTATGTACTTCGCGTCCTATTCATTTGCAAACGTACCGAACAAGCTCACAAATGTTATATGTTCTCATGTCTTCCGTGATGTTTATTTTAATTCCTTTAGTGCTTTGCTTCGTTGTTTTTTATGGAATGAGCAAGTTCATTATATTCCATTTTCACGTCGAATTTGACACTTTTCAAATCAGACTGGACACTCTTCTAAGCTTCCCTAAAACTTTTGAAATCAAATCAAACTTTTTCAAATTGAAATGGGCTTATTCTACGTTAAACTAGAGACTCCAAAAATACTAGAATAATTTTTTGTTCAAGGAAAATTTTAGCATAACCTTCTGTGAAGTTTTAATTCTTCTACCCATTAAGTGAACACATCGATTGAATTTTTATAAAAAATTTTATTTTTTGAGAAAAAACAATGCATTAGAGCTTGCTTTGAAGAGCAGGAAGGTCGCTATTTTCTGTTGATAGCCAAACAGAGATTGCGCCATGCCCTCTTCCGTACCTTCGCGATTTTTATTCGACTGATAGGAAAATTTCTGTTTGCATGCAGTCTCACGCCTGTATGGCATGTGGTGCAACATAAACAGTTGAAAAAACACGCATATCATGACCCTCTTGCCGCCTATGAGCAGTTTTACACTATCAATTAAATAAACATTGCGACCTGCTTTACGAGTGCATGGCGCGAGCCAGTCTTCTAATACACTAGATGATTGCTGCCTTGTTGCTTATTATATTCCTTAAAAAATAAAATTTTTATGAAATTATTACACATTTTCGGGCAAGTGAACTAAAAATTTTCAAAGAAAGTTATACCACATTTTTCTAACACAAAAATTATTCAAACCATTTTAGAGAGTCTGTAGTTTAACCTGCCTTAAGGTCATTTCGATTTGGAAGAGTTCGCTTTGATTTCAAAAGTCATAGGCTAGCTTGGAAGAGTGTCCAATCTGACGTAAAAGGTGTCCAATTTGACGTGAAAATAGTATATTTCAATATTGAACACACTCAAATTTATGGAATCGTTTAACAGGCCACCACCAACTAGGACTGCACTTTAATTTTGTCCTGTATTGCTTTTTGGTGCTGTGTTCTTTTTGCGTGGATTACCTCCCCTCCCCCCCCCCCCCCCCCCGCCAAAAAAAAAGAATAGATAAACAACCAAGGCAGTACATCGGCAGTCTATTTTCAAGGTTGGGGCGCATTCAACGATAATGAGGGAAATAGGAACGTGCTGGCCCGAGATCACACATCTCTTACTTCTATTCAAAGATGGCACGAATGAAGTCTTGGGCTTCGTCTTTCCAGCACGAAACGAATGAGCGCTTTAAGAGGAGAATTAATAAAAATGCTCTTCGTACAAAAGGTAACTGTCAAGCTTGCTGATATGCAGAGCGTGCAAAAATAAAAATCCCTTCATAGCTTCGAAAATCTAGAATTCCCTTGAAAAGATTTTTCTTGATGCATGTCGCATCTGCGCATCACAAGCTGGCGAATTCATAGACACTGACTTCCGTACGTAACAAAACTGTATAAGAAAGTTCTCGGTACAGACTGCAGGAATTTGCTGCAAGATTATGCTGCACTGTTGAATCCAACAGAGCACTATTGAACTCTTTAAACAGTTTGGCGGATCCGTATTACGAGAAAAACATGGCAAACTGGGATATGCAGAAAATTATATTATTTTTTCTTGCAAGTACAGGAAATCAAGTAAAGAGAATTAAGGGAAGAGAAAATAGAAGGCGAAAACATATGTGCTTTTGGGTGCAGAATCCATGGAGGCTCAGAGAGATGAAATAATTGGAATGGTGCCATGTAGACATATCGGAGGATTGAAGGGCATACAGCTCAGCGAGTGGCTAACGACCCTAACATCATCGCTTCACGAAAGACAGTAAGGATTGCAGGAGAGAGACAGGAAGAGATGGGGAGTGGCTTATATTAACAACCTTTTGAGAAAATGGCACGTCACATTCTATAGGGCATCGCTTAAGCATTCTTATTCTGGTCATTCACTAAACACAACCAACGAAACCGCTTCCCCCAGTCCCTGAAACCTCGCCTAGTATCAAAAGTCGAAGTATCCAGGAATACTATTCATTTATTCATGATGGGATTTATGGACTCATAAGGGTTCATAAGGGTGAGTCAGAGTACGACGTTTTGGTGATGAGCTTCCAAATAACGCACACACATGTTCCCCCAGTAACGGCGATGATTAATTGTGATAGAAGGACTGTTGATAGTACCATGGTGGCGCGGTGAGAGGATGTACTGGTTCTGCAAACACTCCAAATCGATTCATGGTTCAGACATTTCCAGGGCAAGCGAGGCTCCCATCCTTCTGGGCTCAGAAATATATCCAGTTTGCCTCGGCAAATCCTGAACTGCCCGTCAGTTAACTGCGAAAATTTATTGTGTAGACCATGTGCATAATCCAGGAGTCTACACAATGTTCCGTAGACGTAAAATGTCTGGCGCAGCCCACAAAAAATGTATCAACGGCGACCTTTAACCTACTACTGCTTAACTGCAGAAAAAGCTTTTGACTATATGGAAACCATTGTTTGGTGCTAATCAATTTCACAACGAAGGAATAGAATGCAGGCTGCTCCATCGAAAAGAGGAGACGTATGTTCACTGCAGTTGCTGCTTTCAGTCAGATAACTGCAGCTGACATAGTAAAGGAACCGGCTCCTATTTGTGAGCGACATTTGTACGACAGTAAACTCTAGCGTCTGTAGCGAAAATATCCGAAGCGTTCGAGGCATCAACGCTGCCGAGACAACATGCGTGATGCAGGTGCGAAACTGCACGAGGAATTTCATTCTAATAAGCTTTCCATCCTTATGGAAGTTAGCGAAAGCAGGGTCAACAGAAGAATGGTGAAAACGTCGGATTTCCCAGCCGAGCCGGCATGCACTGATAACAGGGCTTACTGGCGAAAAGCTGACATTCTGCACGCGAACTCGACCGTTCGGCGAAAGTCACCTGACGTCTCGAGTACGTTCCTTCAAAACTGCACGTCTGACTAGTTGTCGGTGGAACATCATCGGCGGCGAATTCTGTCTGCACAGAAAGCCCGAAAACCACGATTCACGTCGTTTTCAGCAAGTTGAGAAATGAACCAGGAGCATCTAATTGGATTGAAAGCTCGATACTGCCCCCTGTCATGCATTGTGAGGGATGCGTCTTTGGGTGGGCTACAGCCCACCTATCGCCTGAGGCTTTGGTTAGTGCAAGATCTACTAACATTCATCATGCGTGCAGCAAGCAAAACCCTCCAGTGTTAGGTAGAACAGTTAGGATCGCCGTCAGTGGGGAAGGCTAGAAGAAACGAAATAAACACAAACAGGTTGAGCTCCCTCGCTACGAAGACGGAAAACAAGGTCACCTTTTAGACTAGTTCATTACGTCGCCCTGGTAAAATAATTTCCTCCCAATTTCGCTCCTGTTGTTAAACAGGGAGAGTGACGATCTCCTCCCCATTAGGATACATTCACTTTTCGAACGTACCTCAACTATTCTTGCTTCGAATTTTTGGTATTTCGTCATGGTGAAACAGAAGAACAAGAAACAACGTAAGAAATGAAAAGCAATTCTAGAACGCTTTACAATTCTACCGCAAAAATGGGTATGTCAAAAATTAACTTTGAACTGAGGAAGAAGTCCTGAATTGGAAGAAACTGCCGGAGCCGGAAATTTCTCGAATGACATATTCCACAAAACGTTTCTTCGAATTAATTCGCGGAGCAGAATGCAATTAAAAACGCCTGAAAAACGAAGCCAGATAAGTCTGGCGACTACAACAACAATCGAAGTTCCGTACCTCCGTGACTGATTATAAGCTCAAGTTATATTTCGCAGAGGCACATTCATGAGCGCATGACCTTTCGTGCTATTCACAGGAGGATTGTGTTACTAAGCCGGTTCAATAAAAACTATTTCTTTACTCATTTAAACCTCAAACAGAAAAAATTACTATAAGACTGCAAATCTGACAGATCCGTGTGTAGAACGATATCAGCGGTGTTCTTAATATAAGGGCAGAAGTGGGGTCAGTGAGCAGCCACACAACTATTCTGTTCTTTTTCCTTTATTTTTCCACAAAACTACCTAAAAGCTAGCCTAGCCTAATTCCACTACAAACAAATAAGTGAACAAAAATGCAACAACAACGAAATGAAGCGAAAATTCCTCCGTTAAAATCATTTTTTCAATTTTTTAATAGAGGTAAAGGGATAAAGGACGGCGTTATTTAATCCCCTTGGGGATGTGCCAGGCGCTCCACCTCTACGGGATATCGAGGAAGCATTTTGAACTCGTATTAGGCCTATATAATGACTTGCGGTGGGCAACCGATGAATAATTCAATGTTCTATCCATCGCATCAACTTTGGTATCATATCACCGACCCAGGAGTCATCGAAGGCTTGGTTGGCCTGGGCGAAAACCGAAACCAAGAATCTGATTCGTGGTGCAGACGTCAGCCGGCGCTTCCTCCGATGCGCTATGGTATATGTTATCCTTCCGCGACGCGTCCTCGACGCTGTCGGCGACACTGCTGGGCGGGTGCTACGCAGTGCGTCGCTCAGTACTGTCGCCGACTGTGTCGCACGCCATCGTCGAGGAATTATATAACATATGTACACCTATAACGCGCCCTATTTTTTAACAAAATAATTGCATATATCTATACCTTAGTAATAATATTTTTAGCAATACCAGTGAATTATGCCGTTGCGAAATGAAGACTAAAAGGGAATAAATTCGATGCTACTTTCAAGTTTTAAAGTTCTCAAAGGTAAACTGAAAATAAAACCTTCAAAATACTGGATATTTGGGCCCTGTAATGGACGTGTTGGTTGGTTTTCCATCCAGCTTTCAGCAGTACGCGGGATTCGTCGCATGCATATGTTAGACTCTTTGTTTTATAGGGGAGCTCGCTGGCTCCAGATGTTACCACGTGACATATTGGAGTCGTCAAATATTTCTGTTAAAAAAAGGCTGAAGCAAAGAGATTTTCTTTCAGATCTGCAAACCACCGACTTCTGAAGTACTTCTGTATATTATGGCCATTGAGAAGTTCATGTATTACTAGAATATTGAAACGTGTTTCCCTGAAAAGACAATGGGAAGCAATATCTCTCGCAGACGACTATGATGACATGAAGATTATTATTCTATTAATGGATGGAGTATTTTCGTTTTCATATCTTGACTTACTATTAAAAGTATTTTGCAGTACTTCAATCATCTATTGGGTACTTACATATTGTCTCTGATCTATACTATGCTCTATATTCCCTATGTGCTCTACAGACCACTAGACACTACATACTACTCTCTACATCTATATCTGGATTATTCATGAATTGTTATTCATGATTAAGTCTTTTTGCTTTCCGATTTTTACTTACCACCAAAATAAAGTATATTGCAGCACTTAAATTGTCTACTGTGTCCATTACATGCTGGCTCTGTTATATACTGAGCTACCGTCTATATTCTCTTTGTGAACTACTACACTCTACGAACTACTACATCTCATATCTATATCTATATCTATATCTATATCTATATCTATATCTATCTATATATATAAATATATATATATATATATATCGGTGGTCAACACCGTATCCAACGACATTATCGACGTTTCAGAACTGCATCCGTTCATACGGATAAATAAATAAATAAATCTGAACTCTGTGAGTGGAAAATCAATTAATGGGAATAAGTGACTTCGTGAGGATAGAACAGAAAGGCTACCATAAACTGTGGGTTGCCCACGGTCCGCAAAAGCGCGGCGGGTTTCGTTATTTATTTGGCACCCTGGAGCGATCTAGATCAGTTTCAAACGCGCAAAAAGGGTCGTAGTTTTTGAAAGTGGCGAATATGAGCGATGTTGAACAACGTTGATTCTTCATGTGATATGCGGGCACTATAACTCAGCAGGCTAATGAAGGATATCCACAGTTCAGGCTCAGCAGGCGCCGCTGTATTCCAGGGCGCAGTACCCATCAGAGAGGTTTGAGAGCGATGGCATGCTGAGGAATTCGTACGCGGCAAGGAACCCGTCGTCGAAAGCAGCAGACGGCGATCAACAAAAAGGGCGGCTGGAGAACGGCGACGAATCGATGCTCCGACACTGGCCACCTCGCGCTGGAACTCATGAAAACGTGGGTGAGAGAACGGGTCTCCTTCCCTCCATCCAGCAAGTGCACACTTATAGAGACCCGATGGAAGAAACCTGCGAAAGGCACCAGGTGGCGCCTCGGGAACGGCGACCCTTCATGGAAATGCGAAAGCCTCTGCAGCGCGAATTCCGCAGCCGCCTCCCTCCACGGATCAGCACTCGCTAATTGGCTCATTTGAGTTTCCGCCGAGTCGAATGTACCCCCCTGGTAGTCTCTTGAAACCTAAAGAGAGCTCTTTAACATCCTGAATTATGGTTGAAGTCGCTGTGCTTCGGACCCTTCGCATGGATGCGCCACGTTTTTCATCTATGCGTCAACTCATGCATACAGCTGTGAAGCCTATACTAGCCTGCGCAAATCGGTGTTGCATCCTTGCTCGGCGCGACTGTTAGCAATTCGCCTAGAAGGGCTTGATTGGCCTGGTACGGAAACGAAGCCCGATTAACTTTCACTGTCACCGACGCCCAGTACAGCCATCGAGATGCTGAGCGCGTAGGCACTACACAGAGTAAAATTACTAACGATAAGTAGCCCTGAACTTCCATTTTCAGCCTCCATACAGTAGTACAGTGAAGGAAAAAAGGATAAAGAAAAAAGGAAGGCGTCACTCAATCCGCTTTGGGATGTGGGACGCATTATAGATACCTACACGAGATATTGTGTAGGTAGTTTGAACGCGAATTTGGTCTATACCATGATCTGCGGTGGCCAGCCGATGGACAAGTCAGTGTTTTATCCTTCCCATAAAAGTCTGGAACAGATACACCGACCCCAAAGGGAGGTACGGCCTGGTTGGGAAAGGCCGGAAATCCGAGCCATGAACCTGAATATTGGTGCCAGGTGCGCCCTTTACAAACATTTCAGAGTGACCTACAGTACCGCGCATATGATTTGGTCAATTGCCGAAAAGAACGCTTTGGAGCGTTCCAAAGCCGCTTTTTTAAATAAGCTTTATTAAACCAAATACTTGTGAAGAAAAAAACATATCTGAGCTCAGCAGCTCGAGCTCTATCCTTTGATATATAAATCTCAGAAGAGTTAAACAATGCATATAGGCCCGACATAATCAATCGAGTGGCCACAACAACCTATAGAGCGAGCGGGCGACAGCTTGTAGGTGAGCGTTTGTGGAGCTTTCTCAGAAATTCCCAGCCACCCTACTCAGGAATTGCTCTAAGACTGTCCAGCTTGGCTTTGGAGTGTGCCGTTAGCAACGCATATGAGATCGAACCTATCAATCGCGTGGGCGTGACAGTTTGTAGAGTAAGCTTTGGGGAGTTTTCTTCCGAAATTCCCAGCCGCTCACTCTGGAATTGTTCTACAGGTTGTCGCGCCCACTCGATTGATTCTGTCGGGCCTACATGCATTGTTTAACTCAACTGAGATTTATATGTCAAAAGATAGAGCTCGATCTGCTGAGCTCGACTATGTGTTTCCTTTCACAAGTACTTGATTTTTAAAAAGGTTGTTTAAAAAAGCCGCTTTGGAACATTCCAAAGCGTTCCTTTCGGCAGTTAACCAGAGCATATGCGCGGTGCTGTACATACAAGGGACTCCCATATTTCCTCCCAACCTTTCTCAAATGACTAACTTCCAGGCTCAGAAGTTCGTCCGAACCTTGTTCATACCGAAATGTTACGTGCGGTCAAACAGCGCCGGTGGTGTAAGGCGAACATCGCTGCCCGGAAAGCAGAAGATGCGGGTTCGAGTCCCGCCTGGCGCAAGAGTTTTGATCGCAACAAAACATCCTGTAACAACTTGTTCATACCGTCGCTTAAAGTCTCCCTTCCCGAAAAGCTAACGATAAGTTATAATTAAAAGCTGCTTAAATAGATAGAATGATAGAAGAAAGCGTTGTAGCATTTTATATCCAAAGTGTCGAGGCAGTTCGAATGCTCATTTCAACAGTACGCTCACTGTGAGCAGGATTCAGTAGTTCGTCCTTGCCAAACTAGTACGGTAGCAATTCAAAAACACCGGGGTTTAGTTGGTTTAGTTGGCTTAGATGAGATCCGAACCGTGAACCTAGCCTCTGGCTGCACGCAAGAGCCAAGACCCCTCCGAAAGGTAATTCGACACTTGCAGCACTTTGACAACGCTTTATTAGTTTAAACAAACAAATCGTAGCTAATACATTTCGCTCCAACTTGAAATCTGCCTGATAATTGTTCAGTACTACAATTGTGGAGCTGGAAAAGAGATTCCGCGAAAGCCGTGCCAGTGCTCTGCTTCCGGTTTCCTTCTATTCAAGGATAAGTCTTGAGGTCTGCTTTACTCAATCTCATTGTGATATGCGCCACGCCCTTTACGTCTACCCTTCCAATAATAGCGCTCTGATCCAGTAATATATAATTGTATTGTTACTATTCCTGAGATAAAAAAGAGTCTAGTAATGGAGGTCGACTACGACCAATTATTGTTCAATCGTGCTATTTTACTTATGTTCCTCACTTGTTTGTCTATATCGAACTAGCTCTATCTCGCGCCTAACTTCTGCGATATAAGCTCGTACGACGTTATAAACATAAACCTAACCGTAAACCGTAGGCAGCGGGGTACTTCTTGAGCAACAGCCGTAATCCTTCTCATTTCATGTTTTGGACTCTAAAGCCAGATTAACGCCGCGCTTGTGATTCGATGCCATTCACGTGGAAACTGTGGGGTGGAACGCGAAAACAGAAGAATTCCTCGCACCGGCTGTTTCAGTGACTTGCGCCAGCGGTATTCGCTCAGAATTGAATTTGAATTATGTTTTCTGTCAGGCTATATCGGCAACACCGCGCCACTGTTTGAGATGGCCGTGAGACACTAAGTGTTTAAAATCAGCGCCTTCTACTCATCACGCCATCGAGCCCTTTCATAGTGCTGCGAACGGTCTCAGCAGAAACACGATAAGGGCCAACTAAAAAGCGAAAACAGCAGCAGAGAATGAGATGTCTCAGTCGTAGAGCAGAAGAGAAACTATAGGAACAGATAGTGAACCTTGTCCGGTATTCACCAATGACTATTCTGCTCCAGGTAATTCAGAGGGAGGAGCAGTGTCAGTGGCTGAGGGCTGTCTCCTCCTCCGCCGCATTCCGCACGCTTTTTGCAGCCGAACGGAGAGGAAGCATCTATGAATAAATTGGCGGGCAGACGCTGTAAGGAACGCGGCGAGTGCAGTGCGATGAGAACCGACAGGCTCTGCCCTTTGAACTCGCTGCACAATGGACGCTTTGTGAGCGATATGGGCCTGAAGGCGCCGTTCAGCGCCCGACATGTTTGTCAGCCGCCTGATCAAACAGAATGCGCCAGTTCAGCGAAGCGCGCGAAAAATCAGGAAGCCAAATATTGGCACGCACGGCTCGATGTGGGTGCCGGTGGGGAGTCACCTGGAGCAGAGATTGACGGAGCTGCGAACACCGATTGCAACGGGTGAGTTCGGCGCCCAATGGATGCAATGGAATCCAGGTGGTTGTAAATAAACAAACAGAAAAATCAATCAACAGGCATGGAGGGGTGGACAAAAATGACCGCTCATGCGGGCCTTTTTGAGATGCGCCACAATTTCGACTTCGGTCGAATTACGGGAAGCAGATCCCAAAATTCCGTGCACCTGCGGTGACTAGACAACAAATCAGTCAGTCTTTCAACCTTTTAAAATCTCTCACCCAAACGTCCAGTACTGATCCTTCAATCTCGATGAGAGGTGAGGCTATGTTGGTCTGGGACTCAATTTGATTCCGGAGTTCCACGCGAGAGTCGCCGATTATTGTCAGCACCACAGGCTACAAAATGCCCTTAAGTGTTTTTTTTTTCTAGTGATGACGGAAAATTCAAGCAACAGGGAGGGATATGGTCAGACGTTAACGAGTTCTAATAAACTAATAATAATAATAATAATAATAATAATAATAATAATAATAATAATAATAATAATAATAATAATAATAATAATGTTGCTGATGCGTCTGAATCTGAATCTATCAAAATCCATTTCAATAATAATAATGTTGCTGATGCGTCTGAATCTAAATCATATGTGTCCGGCTACACATACAAGTTAGGTGAAGATGAGATTACAAGCACTGATCAAACAACAGATCTTGGGTTCCTCCTCGATGCAAATTTAGCTTTGGACGCGCATTGTGAACAAATTGCAAATAAAGCGATAGCTGTGGTACACAATCTCTTTAGAAGTCTTTCCACAAAAAACCCATCCGTCCTTGTCAAAGCTTATAAGATTTACGTTAGGCCGATACTTGAGTATGGAACAACAATTTTTTACCCAGTTAAGAAGAAAAATATACTTCGACTTGAAAAGTCCAAAATAGCTTCACTAGAAAACTATTTATTAGGAAATGTGGCTTTGATTACCATGCTATTCCCAGCAGTGATACAAGAATCAAACAACTTGGGCTACAGACGCTTCCATACAGACGAAGAATATACGACCTCGTAACGGTACACAAAATTCTCCATGGTTTTTGTGGGCTTGATAAACGTGATTTCTTCATGGTGAGACCATCTAGAACCCAAGGTGGAGGAGAAAAGCTTTCACTAAGCACTGCAAAATCTTCAATTCGACATAATTTTTTTGTCAATAGAGCAGGTTCGGATTATATGAAACTTGCCAAAAACTCAGTTATTCCGTACAAGCTGAAGATATTTATTACGAATGCAAGTCGATTCATAAATAATTCTAGGACATAACGAGATCTTGTGGCAGAGCCCCTCGTGGTCTGTTCTCCTTTCTATTCTTCATTCTCCGGGTGTTTGTTGTCGCATATACTTTCTAATCATTCTATTACACTTTGGTCTGGATCGTTAGCCAATGTCATGTGGATGTCATTCTATACTGTTTCTACCAGGCTGTCCAATAATTCTTGTCCGAAAATTTCACCATTTTTAATTTTTTCAACTCTATTGAAAAACAAGTCTAATCAACAATATAATCACCACAGTTATCCACAACAGTAGCCCATCGATTGGGCAGGTCGCCGATGCCCTTCGCCCTGAACTCCGTGGGCTGCGACTCGAAGAAGTCCGCGATGTCGGATTTGAGGTTGTCGCAGTTGGTGAATTTTCTTCCGGCCAAATGGTGCTTCAGCGGGCGGAACAAGTCCTAGTCGGAGGGATCGAGGTCCGGGGAATACGGCGGATGGGCAACCGTCTCCCAGCCGAGCGTCGCCAACTTCTGCTGGGCTTCCTTCGCCACGTGGGGCGCGCGTTGTCGTGCAGAAGGTGGACCGAGGCCTGTCGGGGAGGCTTTTCTCGAATGGCGGCGGCTAGTTTCTCGAGCTGATCGGTGTAGATGGAGGCCGTGACCGTCCTGCCTTGCGGGAGCAGCTCGAAGTACAGCATGCCTTTGGCGTCCCACCAGCAGCAGTGCATGATCTTCAGCGGGTGTTCCCTGTCCTCGAGGCTCGTGTCGCTGCTCTCGAAACGATTGAACCAGCGTCTGACTGTGCGTTGGGACACTGCGTCCTCCTTGCACGCTCTGCAGATGTTGGCGACCGCGGTGTCCGTGTCGTTGCCCAGCAGCCACTCGTCGTAGTACACGAACGTACGAATTCGACCTTGGTCCATTTTAGCTTGTACTGGTAGCTAGACGCGGCGACTGCGCCTTATATACCACTAGGTTGGAACTCTGGAGAACCTTCTAGAAGGTTTTTACACTTGCCTGATATTCACAGCACTTCTAAGGAAAATTATAGAATTTTGAAAATTTTCGGACAGGAATTAATGGATAGCCTGGTAATTATATTGTTCTTCACATGGATTTTAGCCATGTAATAAATAATAATAATAACTCCGCGTTTTAAGGAGGCGGTGCGCCCAGGAAAGTGTTACACTATTCGAAAGCTGCAGATGCAGGGCATCTCTTGCAATCCGACAGAAAACAGGAAGGAGATTTTTCTCGAATAACTGTTTCACCGAGGCTCTCCACCTGAACACTATAGAGAGACATTGCTTTGGAGAAATCTTCTTGATGCTTAGAACAGAAGTGGGATGAAGGATAGTATTAATCAATCCCGCATAAATTGCGCGACGAATTCTGCATCTACGGGACATCGCGGGGGCAGGTTCATTGCGCTAGGCGACGGACTCATTGTTTCACCCTTTCTAGACACCTTTGCCACCAATTCTTCCTGGATAGGGAAGATTTGCTTGGCCTGAGTCAGATATGAATCAAAAGCCATGATGCTGGTGCATCTGATATTCGTCGCCTTCCACTCCGACAACAAGCTCCTTAAAGAAGTAACGTTAAACGTAATCATAGAAACGCCTCTCGCCATGTCCTCGATTCATATCAAACAACTGCTTAATCATTTCCGCTACGTATGCGACAGAGATCTCCACCTAACATTAAAGAACTTTCCTGTCAGAACTCTTCCTAATGCACATGTTCACCGTTCAGCCACTTAGCCACTGAAATGGCTCTTATTCAGAAAGTTTCTCCACACTACTCACACAAAATAGATTCTTCCAGAAAAACACAGGCGATGTTGCGCCTGAAAGGAACATCCCGTTCCGAATTCTGCTGGCGCCCAGGAGTGAAAAACATCGTTATAAGAAGCACGTGTTCGCTTCCTAGACCAGAATCCTCAATGAGAACCGTTGTTGTTGCTGCTGGCAATTTTAAGACATTCGCGACGGCTCCCTGTCACATTTGTTGTTTGCCGTCCGCATGTGCTCGAATATTCAAGTAGTCTCGAGAACAACCCCTGGTGTTTGCGTGCGCATCACTTGCGAGGTAGCCGAGGAAGAAATGGAAGAGAGGCAACGAACAATGATGGAATGTTTCCTACGTCTTTATGAAATTCACCAGGTGTCCTTTCAGGAGCCAGGAGTGTTCGAAACTACATACCTGGTTGTCCCCCCCCCCCCCCAAAAAAAAAAAAAACATTGACTCTTCCACTTCTTTACTTACAACATGAGGAGTGTTTCATGCATTTTTTAAATGAATGCTATTAGGTTGTTAAAGCCATTTCATTTCTTCAAAGATTTATTACTTCACCACTACAATGTCAATTGAGATAAACTCCATTTTGTTCCACTACACTTCTCCAAAGGCTGGGTAATTTTCTAATTCCTCTCGCGCAAAGGACTGCAGTTCTGGAGTCGTACCATTGCTGAATCTAATTTTTGAGGTCTTCATTCGTTTGAAAATATTTCTCCCCAATTTCTTGCTTGAGAGTACGTAAGAGATGGTAGTCGGTAGGAGCGAGGGCAGGGCTATACGGTGGATAATAAAGGATCTGGGCTGGCCTTACCTCCCAGCCCACATCCATTATTGTTTCTCTTGTGAGTCTTGCAACATTGGTTTTGCACTGAGTGTCTGACAGGGCATGTGGAATCCAAGCTCCAAATTTCCACGCAAAGCCAAGGCCCTTCAGATGGATTCCCACTATCCTATGAGACACTTCGAACTTCTCTGCCAATTGACGTGCCGTCTGTCAGCTATCGGTACGAAGAAGATGGAGTAGTTCAGTGCCCTCCAATCCAGTTGGCCTTCCTGACCTTGCTTTGTCCTCGAGTGGGTAATCTCCCCTTAACTCATTCGCGACGGTGTCCACACAGCGGAGAGGGTGCGATGGACGGTGTCCACTCATATGTGTGGACGGGAATTTTTGGGAAAAACTTCCTTTTTTGATGTTTTTGTTCGATTTTCTTTTCAAATTCCCAAATTGTAGTAACAAACCAATGTTCAGATCTTCTTCCAAAGATCTATTAAAATTTACTTACAGAAAGTAACTCTCGCGAGGGACGATGTCCACACAAATGAGTGGACACCCGCGCGCGCCAACAAGGCAGCGGGCCGTCGCGCGCATTGTGCGCGAGAGCGCTCTCGTCGCGAATGTGTTAAAAACTTTCCGAACCATTTGTTAACAGGTGCGATGAGTAATAGGTCTCAAGCCATATATATGGTTAATTTGGTCGGCAGCCTGACGTGCTGTAGATCCTTCAATGAATTCATGAAGAATGCCGTGCCGAAAATGGCCATGAGGTTGATTTGGCATTGAGTCCGGAAGATTGGATAGATAACGAAGTAACAGGAGGGTCTTCATCTGTGCCCGCGTGCGAACCAGGGATGAGCGGATAATGAAATTTTGAAAACCGGATAACGGATAACGGATAATTTTGCCCGAAAATGGCCGGATAACGGAAAAACGGATAACGAACAAACAGCAAAAATCAAAACTCGTTTTAAATTACACTAATTTCAACAACAGATCAGGGCTTGAAGCGCTGTTAATTTATAAGTCATTTCTGGACGTTTTAGTTGTGTTTTTATACGTTTTGCAGTCGCAACATTAACGACGCTCTATGGGTTTTCTGCCTATTCGTACGTAGACAAACGCACAGACAGCAAAATACCCGCTTTTCGCCTGTTTCCAAAGGATAGGTTGGATTGTCTTATTTATCAGCCTTACTCTGCGCTTAACTCTTTTTCAAATAGAGCAGTTGAAAAATATGGTCCTTGGAAGAGCAATTCTTCCGATGTCTGGGAATAAGAAGGCAGGAGACATCCAGCGAAACAAACTTCACATAAACTTGTCCTACACATGCTGTGAACCGTTATTGTTGTTGCTGCTCGATAGCATCCCAATATCCAAGGTAGTTCAACGTGGAATTATCTGGGATGGATAAAATACCAACTTTGGTAGTAGCTGCAAGCAGTTGTGTACGGCAAACAAACACTCAAAGAGTTATAACATCCGGACCTTCTGGATCTGAGGAAGAATACTCAACCTAGCCCCAAAACGGTGGTGTTCCCTATGTTGCAGATAAGTTTCACAAAAAACACAAAAAAAAAAACAAAGAAAATATACATATCTTCAGCACCCACGATGATAAGTTTGTTTAGCAGTTTATTGCTCCTCTAAAATTTTTAAAGGAGAAGTTGCTTATTCTATGTATTTTGATTAATCCTATTTCTTTTGCTAGTTCACTGCTGTACTGCAGCATTTTTTGATCATTCACGACAGCATATGGCTAAAAAGGTACCATTACCGCCTGCAATCAAATCGAGCATACGGCAATCGTGTAACCACAAATGATACGATGGAAAGATCGGCGGTCAAAATTCTTCCCAGGATGCGGCTCTCCACTTTTGACGATTGCTAGTAGCAGTTTGTATGCCTTCTTGGTCAGCACATGACTTGAGATGAAAGAACAATTCTGTGCTAAGTAGGCCTCACATAAGTATGGTACAGGCTTAGCGCGCCTTCTGGAAGGCTGGAAGTTAGATATCTTTAAAACCAGTTCCGAAGTGAGGAAACTTCAATTAATCCTTCTAGATTTGAATACTTCTGTCGTTTCTGACGACCACTCTTACGATCGTGAAGGATCCTGTACATAGCCCACCCATCACCACGTCCAAAGCTAAGATTCAGCTAATTTGTTGTTCGTTATCCGGCCCATTATCGCCGGATAACGAACAACGAAACGGATAGACCAAAACCCCCGAAAACCGGATAACGGATAACGGATAACGGTTAATCCGCTCATCCCTGGTGCGAATGGTAGACAAGTGTGATAGGATTATGCAAAAAGCGAATAATTTGAAGAAAAATTGTGTTCTATTCCTGTTTTTTTTTTCGAATTCATCGCCGCTCTAGCCCTGAACTCACGTCCGTGTTGGCTTCAATTTGTTTTAGGTAAAACGCAGTCTGCATGGCTGGTTAAAGCCTGAATCTGCCAACGTAATAGGAGCGTTCTCAACTTTTCCATGCTAGAGAGTCTCAACAGACCTTGCCTTATGCCATACATTGGTCCTTTCGGCTGTAATCAGCGTCATACCAAGTAAAACAATTCCACGGTGACGTGTCTGTGTCTACCGATTTTAAACCATATGGCTCTTTCTGAATAGGTTCACCAGCTGAAGCTCTAGCATTCTGGCAGCAATGGGACATACGAGTGTTAATCAGCAAATGCATTATCTTGTAGTACTGTTTACTAATAACTTGATGATAACATTCCCTACAAATCTCCGCACGGCAGTGTTAGCGTGTGAAGAACTCTCCAGAAACTGCTGACGATCGTGACAAGCGGTCTACCTCGAAGATAGGCGTGGGGTACTACTAAAGTTTATAAGACAACAGAATTTTGTAAAATCGGAAGTCGAGGCATGAAATGCGATAAACATTCACAATTCAGGTTTGTACGTGGTGCAACATAAAAATAAGTATCGGTGTATAAGGAAAAACTATTGCAATTGGATTCTCCCACCCTTATGCATTTTTTTTGAACAGCGCTAGGCAATTAATTTCTGGTGTTTTCTTGACTTATCTACCACTGTGGCTTTTCTGAGCCACAATGGCAACAAGTTCTAATTTGAAGAAGTGATTTTTTAGAAATGCTGCCTTGACTTCCTAAATTTGGAATTTCTTAAAAATGATATTAATTTGGCAAGCATGTGTACTGGACTTCCAGTAAAAACTAACTCGCATTACCAACAACTCACAGAAAATTTGCCTTCTTCCAGCTCCTCTTATTCCGAATGAAGCGTTGTTAGCAGGTGTAAAATCCCTAATGCAGATTCAAGAAACCTGCGAAACACAAATGGTACAATGAACTTCAGAACGATGCTTCGTTGCGATCAAAACTTTGGCACCTGGTCTTCTGGCGCAGAGCATTCCTGCCCGGTTAACAGGTAGTGTGGGTTCGGGTCCCTCCTGGCACTAGAGTTTTAATAGCAACAAAACGTCGTTATCAGAGCTTACAACCTCAGTACCAGCCACTTGAGGGTTTAACAAAATGAACTGATACAAAAAAAACCGTTTTATGTGCGATATGCATTCCCACCTTTCTTTGATTGTGCAGCAAGCAGACCCGTAAGCTAAAGCTCTACAAAAATGTCTTCTCATTGCAATAAATACGGCCGCATATACCTAGCGATTCCGCCCATAATAATAGGTAAGGAAAATGGCTTCTTGGTCCAGCAAACCATTTTCTCAAGAAAAGGATGCTGATTAATTTTTTACGATTTGTTAAGGTTGAATATTTGCGAAGCTGTTTACGAAGTTTGCGAGAATCCTGCGCTACTTCCCGTTCTGTATAACATTTCAACGTCAAACTGAACACTTCAAATCTGGCTGGATGCTCTTGAAACCAACTTGAACATCTTCTAAATCAAAACAATCGTCTTTCAGGTTAAAATACGCATCCTCAACAAGTCAAAACAAATGTTTGTATTGGGAAATTTACTATTTCCTCCATGGAAGTTTTATTAATGATATAATTACTATAAAATTTACCCAAATCCTAGCCATAAAGATAGAAGAAAATCGGCAAAAGACACGAAAAAAATCAGCAGGCATGTGTAAAACTATTAATATTTTTTGCAACATTAATGGGAGGGGGAATTGTGCGAGATAGCTAGGTAAACTTCTATAAGCGTTCTCCAGAGATCTCATTCCTAACAAATATATGGGCTGTGCTTTGTAGCTGCTAAAATTGAAACGCCCGATACCTTCCCGTTGACCGACACACCACATGAGAAGTGCAATAGAAAGGAAGATTGGCATTTCCACTTCGGCAGTTCATCAGCGAAAGCTCGCTCTTACTAGCGTCAACCTCGACTGTCAAAATGATCAACTACTTTGAACTCCCAAAACTCGCATTGGTGAGGCTGAAATGGGCTCTCTTCGTGAGCATTCTGGCAACGCAGCCAGAATGGAGTATTGCTTCGCAGTAGAGTGACGGGCTGCGAAGAATGTTTTGAAAGACGAGCAGAACACCATCACCGGTGGAATAGTGCTCCTCACTCGAATGTGGATTAGTCAGCGCAACGCAGCGACGCCCCGCACGACGTTGTAGGTGTTTGTGACGGTTCGGAATACATTTGGAAACGTACGCTGCATAATGGGACCGTTTTAGAGGAGAAACGCCTCTCATGTGAACGAGGCGGAAACGGCTACTACTGTAATAGCTGTCATGAAATGTTCTGTAGGGATTACAAGTAAAGGCCTGAATTTGAATGTGCTTTCAAAAGCAACTGAAAATCATAGCGACCACACCGAGAGCGTATTTGCACGCAAAACTTACCAAACCAAGTCGGGCTTAGTTTTCAGCAAGTGAAGGCTTCGTCATTTCCAAGACATCGCGCCGTATTGAGGTTGGGGGGGGGGGGGCTCGAAGCTCTACCTCAACTGACCACCAAACCTCGCAGATGCTCGGCCCTTTCATGAGCAACTACCACCTCTTGCCGTCTGTGCTATATAGTTGCATCTAGCTCAACATCGACCAGAATGAAATACAAGTTTTACACAACTTTATTACTCAGGCACGAGGAGGCAGGGATAGAGGAAATGTGTTGTGGTGCCCTATAAAACTCACGGAGTGTAAACCACTTTTTCAACATCCGTTCCTAGAGAATAGTGATTGCTTCCTGGAGGACATCATCGCCTCATTGAAACGCTATTACCCCGAGTCTTCTTGTATTCCAGGTTTCTGGTTGAGATTTCTTACCCAGACCTTCTACACACCGATGAATTAGTATCAGACTCGTTTAAGAAGGATAAAACTCTTGCTCTTCGACAGCTGCAAGCCATTGTATAGGCAAAATACGCATTCGCATTTCGTTGCCTCCACGACATCCTGTTGAAATTCATAGAATGCGTGGCACATCCCAAAAGGAACGGTAACACCATCATTTATCCATTATCTTTTTATTGGAGGACACTAGGTATCGAGACTTCTGAAGAAACTGAGTTGAGCTGCAAATTGAGTAACGAGATGCAGTAAACAAGAATGAGTGGTCGTCGTGAAAGGCTGACCCAATTAAGACAATTTCGAAGTAGTTGTCTGGATTGTGGTCTCCCAGAGAGTAGTAGAAACTGCTTAGTTCTAATTGCAAGGGCCAGCTGATCTATGCCAATCTGATACTGCACCTACATATGTGGTGCACATATAGAAGAGAGAGGCACAAAAGGAAGCTTCAAGGCACGTCTAGCGGAATCAAGCGCGACTTCATCTACAACAGCAGGGAAGCAAGCAAAGAGAGGAGAAAAACAATCACTAGTTGGGCTGGGAAGGCTGAGGACATCCAGCGAAGGCAGAACTACACTAATTTGCGAATGAGCGATGATATACGTTATTCACCAAACGGAAGAAGCAAGGCAGAGCTTCGGAGATGAGGAGAACCAGAATTGTCCTAGTGCTACATTTGGATAGCGCAAAAGGAGCAGGTCGCGACTTTAGCGTGATTTCCAAATCGAAGTTGGAAATTCGGGTTCCGACTGACGAGCTAAGCATTTCATTCCCTCGTGGTTGGTCAGATGATCCAAATTTGTCTGTCAGTGAGAAGAATAACGCCTCGACATGTCCACTGGCTGGCCACCACAGTACGCCAAGAACGCACACGAACCGAATGCACGATGCCCCATTGAAGTAGGATGTGTGATCCATCCCACAGATTCATTGATTTAACTTTATGCTTCACCCTACCTGAAGGAAGACGTTGTACCACCGTTAGATAGTCTTCACACAATAGCGACCTTAATTTGGCTTCAAAGAACTTCTTCTTCAGTCGCTTCCAGAACAACATTAATCCTCATGCGAAGATGCCGTAATCGCGCAAGTTGGTTGAAAGTTTTCTATGTTGGACCCTTTTCCTAGTTGCCATCCCTTGCATCCTTTCGAGGTTACCTCTGTTGGTGCTACAGTTATCTTACCTTATGCTACTCCTCCTTCATGAAACCGCAAAGCGTCTCGGAAAAAACTTTTCGCACTGTACCTTGCCCTACTGTTTGTCTTCTAGGGCGCTTAGAGGATCTGGTGATGACAACATCACATAACTTGAAAGGATAAAAGATAAGAGATAAAGGACGGCGTTACACAATCCCTTTTGGGATGCGCCAGCGCATTCTACTTCTACGGGATATCGTGGAGAGACTAATACAAAACAGCAAAGAACAAAAGCTGAGACAGAGCAAGATCGTTGGTGTATTGGGGACTCGCTGTGGAGCAGTTGGACTTACGCTGAAAACTTGTCGATACAAATTTTATAAAGGAGCTACGATTGCATCAAGACGTGTGTATCAAAGCTGACATTGCCGAAGGCAGCACCAACGTGTGAACTTTTACTACCAAGAATATCCGCCGTTCCGCACTTGCTACCGCTCTTAATTGCTACATTTTTTATTGCCTGCGTAGCTTGGATATTCCTATAAAGAGAAGGTTGTGTGGATCTGTGGACGTAAAACTCCAAAGAGTTGCTTATTTTAAGACGTCTCCCGTGATAAGGGCTCATTCTTGATCCAGTGTACCAATGAACCTATGGCGTGAATCTGGCGGATGATACGAATCAGGACGAAAGTTAGGTGCCATCACAACACCGAGCGGATTAGGAACTCAAAAGGCACGACTGAAATTCAGTTACTCGGTACTCGCATGATCTCGTTAGGCATCGGATCGAGGTGCCACTTGAATTATGCGGTTTTTGTTCCTATTGAAAAATGAACACAGTTGTGACTACAAAGTGCAGATTGTCCACAGCAGCACAAAAATGAGATGAAGAATACACAAATAAAAGAAAAAATAGAGGGACGCATCGCATTCTAATTTTACGGGATGTCGTGGAGGGAATTTGAATGCTTATTTGGCCTATACAATGACTTGCTGTTGCCAGCCGATGAACAAGTCAGTGTTTATTCTTCCCATACACGTCCGGTACCAAATCAGCAACCCCAGGGGATGGAGGGCTTGGCTGTCCCGGCGGGAAATCCGAGTCAGGAACCTGGAGTTCGGATGGAGACAATAGCCGGCTCTTCTTCGATTGCACTACCACGCACCTATATAGTGTAAGAATAAACACTGAACACTTTGAGCAACATCTGGATTCCTATAATATCGTAAGACGTACATGTACACCACTTTCGAAAGATAATTCATACTAACAAAGGCGTGGTGTAATTTGCAAAGAATGTGGAAAACACACTAGCCGATTACTACACTGTCAGCCGAAAATCTGAAGACAAAAAGAAATATAATGAAAATGTGCTCTTCCTAAAGATATTCCTAGCATTTCGGGTGGCAACTCTAATGAGCATCGTGATGCTGGTTTAGCCAAAGAAGAGCTATAAATTGAGCACTGAAGACGCATTCCATCACGAAGAACTACTCAAACGTATCGCTTTCAAAAACGTAAGCTTTCTTATCTCCCAGAATGCATCAAAGGTCAGGAAACAAAATCTGACCGTGACGAGGAGAATAGGGTAGACGCTTAGTCATAGTCACAAGCGCAAAGATAAACACAATTGGGAATGGATTTTTGTAGATTTTGATGCAGACCCATCACCAACATAAGTATCTTTGAAAGTTTACGTTTCTATTGACCATGAAGTCAAAGAAACTTGAATTGACTAGTTGAAAGCAATGACAACATCCGGTTCGACAGCAAAGGACAACATACGAAGAAGTCACCAAGTAGGTAATTAGTATCACAAACGAAAGCCTTATTTGCGAAGCTTCTCGCCTTTACGAGAAGTCAAGTCAGAAGGTTTCACACGATGTTACCTACCTTCTAAAAGGAAATTCTGCTGAGCTACGGGCACTGAACTAGTTATTGGCAGACCAGTATGCATCTGCATAGTCTTCACATTATTTCGCCGCTCAATGGGAATAGAAGGTAACAAGATGGCTGCATCGCTGCTGCGCGAAAAAACAGCCAAACGACCGTGTTAGACCGCTCTGAATGCCGGCGGATCGTGCTCAGCACATGAATATTTGATTGCGATGGAGTAAGAACGATGCACAAGCGCGTACGACGGCGTAACGAAAGAAGCAGCTTCGTCTCGTCTCGCTACTGTTGCAGTCCTATCAAAGCATTATCGTCCAGCCCTTAGTCGAGCCGAAACTTTCTTGAACTGCAAGTGAACAGAGAAAATCACGTGAAGGAAAGATTGCGCTGAATCTTTGAGCGACTGGATGCCAGTCTAACAAGCTGTAAGTTCGTTTCCACTGAAGCATGATGATGAGCATGATGAGTTGTTGAATTCGCTATAAGCCTTCCTTACGAAGCATTAGCTGCTCACCCGTTAGCGATCGGCGCCTGATGCGATTGTGTTCTTAGTGCCAAAGCTCATTCGTTCTCGCACTGCATTTGGTTTGATTTTCCCACATTTCCATTGACGGATGCACACAATTGATAGTTTCAAATCTCCAATTGATGGAGGAGTGTAAACACCGTTTCCTGAGGACCGTCCAGGGAACCTGGATCTTGTCATCTGAAGCGTGATGAAGTGCACAAGCCTCTTCAGGTGATTATTCACACATTAGGCACGTGGTAGCGGGGAACGGATCGAACTCAAGAATGGTCGTCGCGACCGCGACAGAAACCGCCGCGCTGTGATTAACCACTTCCGTGCCGCCAGTGACTACTGTCGCATACGCGGACGCCTTTGCCGCGAACACGACGACTGCTTTTTCCAGCCACTTGAAGCGCTTTCTGTTTCTTGCCCAGGTACTCGGTCAAGCCCAGTTTTCTTTTGTCGTTGCAGACCCATGGCTACCTCCAGAGTTATAAAGAGAACGGTTGGTTTAACTTATCACAGCAAGCAAGGAAGTAGGACTGCTGGGTGAGGACGGGACCATCGAGTTGGATTTGAGCCTACTTTTAGAAAATGAGGAGTAGAACGGGTAGGAGATGTAACGAAGAATGATTGCAAGAAGTAATGAGAGCAGACATCTGGGCATCCAGGATTCGCCAGTTCTTCTTCACATCTCTACCCTCTACACGCGGAAATCGTCGCGGCTGCGGCAAATGATATCGCATCGGCGGCATGCCGACGCGGCGAACCGGCGGAGTTCGGACTTTCCTCGTTGCGGTATTGGTCGCCGCAATTAGCAAAGGCATTGGTAAGTTCAGACCCCGCATGTCATTTTGTAAGTTCAAATTGCTTCTGCGACATGCCGTAGAAGTAGAATGCGCGGCATAACTCAAAGGGATTGAGCAGAGCTCTCCAACGAAAGACGTCATAATGTAACGAATATGATAAACTGCATTGAAATGAGACACATTCGGAAAAAATAGGTGCTTAGCAGGATTGTTTCGGCAGCGAGGTATATTAACATACTAATCGTAAGTTTAGCCACATCCAGACGGCACAGAACCAGTCCGTTTTGACTGGCTCAGAAACATGTAAAATCTGGGTGCGGGCACAAGTGCTTTCATTGTCAATACTAGAAAGAGTCAGGTCTTCGCCCTGGAGACGATATGGCTCCCTTCTAGGGAATGACATCTGTCGTTGAAAAGCAGCAGTAAAGGAGTAAGACGAAGAAGGACAGCACATTTAACGACATTGTTCATGGAAAATAACAAACGGAAGGAAATGCATTAAACCGGAAGCTGCTCAGTTATCCAGGCGTCCTCATAAGGCGGCCATGTGTGAGACTCAGAAGGTAAGAAGAAAAGAAGAGTGTCCGTCCGACATGACGTACCGGGCCCCAAGCGGTTCCATTATGTTCAGCCCTTCTTCCCACCGGTTACTGCACTGGCGCAAATTGGCACTAGTATCACTCCGAAGTATAGTTGTGCTCTCGCAAAATTTTCGAATATTCGAATGGTTTCGAATAGCCGCAATTTTCGACCATTCGAATTTCGAATAGATTCAAAAAACCGATTTTTTGAACATTCGAATTCGAGTACATTCGAAAAACGCGATTTTTTGAACTTCGAATTCGAATACATTCGAAAAATGCGATTTTTTGAACATTCGAATTCGAATACATTCGAAAAACGCGATTTTTTGAACTTCGAATTCGAATACATTCGAAAAATGCGATTTTTTGAACATTCGAATTCGAATACATTCGAAAAATTCGATTTTTTGAACATTCGAATTCGAATACTGATTCAAATATTCTATTCGAATATTCGAATATTTTCGAATGAAACATTGGGTTACAGAAAGGAAAAAACATGGCTGGTGCTTTGGTGGCAATGACCAATAAACGGTTTACCCTAACGTAGTAGGAAATTTACATTCGTTTGCAACGCGTTTAACAAAGTTTTAATGGAGTGATCTCTCCACCGAATTCTTCTATGCCTGAAAGGATGAAATATGTTACGGGTCATCAAACCAAATAACGTCCTTAAAAAAATTTAGTTCTGTTTCCTGGTTGACTGATAAATAGATTTCAAAGGCCATACCTTACCTTAGCCCAATAAACGGCCAGGTGAAATCGCACGGGATATAGCAGTTGTGTGGTGAAGCGCTTACCTTTAGTTAGAATTACTGGGGTTACATACGGGCATCCAGCTTTTCGGCTTACCATGAGGCCCCTTATCATGGAATCTTGGAAACTCTCAATTAAACTATTTGCTTCATCGGAGACCAAGGTCATCATGATGGAGATCTTCGAAACCGGAAGGCGTCACGTGCTTCACCTTTTTAGTCACATTACCTAAGAAACATGAAGTGTACATAAGAAGGAGCTTAGAGTTATGCGTATTCCTGATAAGTTCTTGAGTGTTGTTTGTGCATTATTTTTGATGGCACTGGAAAGTGCAGAAACTTTGTAGGTCTAAATGATCTCCGCAATTGAGAAAAGAGGCGTCGAATAGATGTGTATAATATAATAGCTGCCTTCTCTATAGTGCTTTCCTAACGATTGTTAAAGCCGAAAACTCGGTCGCAGTTGACCCCACTCCCAACAAAGTCAGACCCGTAGTCAACTCTGGCGTACGTTACGTTCCGACGAATAAAATGGCATGGCCTGTTTCTTTTAAGTTTCTTTTGAGTTTCCTCAATGAGCGACTCCGCGCAATACATTTCGGCACCACCCTTTTCATGGAACCGCTTACTTTTGTGCTCTTTGCGCCGCGTTTCAAAGTTTCAATACTTTACAATAGGAGCCATTTTCTTGCTCTACAGTCTGCACCATGCAACAGATTGGGTTTTGTACAGCTGTTAGATCCCAGGAATGCATATGCTGCGCAAAAAGGGAAAGTTTGTTATAATTACCATACTATACAACAAAGCGCTAATAGCTATTGATCGACACCGCACAGAAATTAGTAATAGAATAGGTGAGAAATCGGAGAAAGTTGGTCATAAAATAGCGAAAAATACCCAAAGGTCTTCTACGTGCTTGGGGATTCAGGAGACGTGCCGAAGGCGTCGTCCAACGTGCATGTGGATTCAGAAGACGTGCCGAGGTCGTCGTTCAACGTGACTGGGGTCTCAGATATCGCCGACCGTCGCTTAACTGTCCGAAGGTGATGCAGATGTTGAGAAGAGTAGTGGCGGTGGGGATGGAGGTTCTGGATGGCTTCATACCGCAAAACTACTCACGTGATCTTAAGGAAGGTAGAGCAAGGTTGGAACATAACAAGGTTCTTGAGTATTGCCTTTTATACTGCTGGGGAGGGAAGAAAGCAGAATGAGCAGAGCAACTGGCTTGATGTGATTGTCCTTACCATTACCTTAGTGATAGTGCAACATCGCGCGAGGCGCGCTAGTGGGAGGCACGCCGATAGGCGTGACGGATATGTATATTATAGATACCAATATTTTTGCTATTACTTTACATCAAGGACTGAAGAACAGTGGCGTCGCTTTTTTGATGTCCTGCCGATATTTGAACAACAACATATTCTATGTGCGACATAAGATGAAATGGACAAGTACTTCGGATTATAGACAGCCAATCCAGGACCAAGAAGAGCATAACCGAAAAACATTGAGTGAACTGACTTCTTCTTGTCTATGCTTAAGACCACCTGAACGAAGCAAGTGTGTTACTAAGTCATGATCAAAACCCAACAAACAGAAGCAGCGTTTCTAAGGAAAACTTCGCGGTTAGATGTTTTTATGCTTTTGCACCTTATAGGATTGCAAGGAGGATCAATGAGCAGCCTATCCTCTCACCCTCCTTGTATTGGTAGTCCTAATAAGTCTCCCAAGAGTGTGTAGATCAGCGATTGAACTACTTGTTAGTAGATTCAGGTTTCTAGTTACGCATCTGACCAATAGCCGAAAGCTCTAACCTATTAGGTGCTTGATGGATTAGATGGCAACGTCCGAATCGTTGAGTAATTTTGGTGTGCAAAAACGATGATGGTCGGAATGTTAGGAAACTCAGTAAAGACTGATCAACGTTACGACCTCGTTCGGCACAGAAGCACATAAAAGAAACTACATCCTTTCCACAAACATTCGCTCCATCCAAATTATCAGAAAGGCAGACCTAAGAAACAGTTTGCATGGGCGTGTACACGGAAGGAAAACGCAATGCCTCACGGAAATGGTCCCGAGATAGTTGCTCTTAATGATCACGCTGTCCATAAGTGTTCAGCTGGATGCAAAGGAGAGCGGTTCGAAAAGGAAGGCCTACCCTTGTTTCGAAAAACCCCTTCATAGCGTCCTTTGCCTCTTATGAAGTCAACACCTCTGATCGGAGGTGTCTGAGAAGTTGTAAAATCCGCTTGCTGTAATTGATCTATCACCTAGAAATCTTATACCCAGTAGCCCGCCTATATTATCGTCCCTACTGCACCCCAACTGTATGGTTTGCTGCTCAGCTAGTAGTGAATGCAACTGCATCGCATAGTGATCCTGATCCGCCAACCCTCGGGCGGCGAACATACCATGGAAACAAGGCGGCCTCTGCACTTTAGGATTAAAAAGCAACTTGATGTGAAAAGAAAGCTTAGAAAGGCTACAATAGAATCACTGGATCTCGCAGTGAAGGTAGGAAATTTGGAGCGCGAAGGTCAATACTTGGTGCACAAAACCCTTACACCTATGTTATACTTCGGCGACGCTGTTGTCGGCAGCAGTGTTGAGTGCACTGCGTAGCACCCGCTCAACACTCACTGACGTCGCCGACAACAGCGTCGCCGAAGTATAACATAGCCCGAATGTTTTCGGATCTATACTAGAGGTTCCCTATAGAGAACAAGAGATCAAGCAAAGTTCAATGGTGCAAAGACGAGGACGAAAAACAAGGTTAGTCGTAGGCACTGTCAAACAGAAAACTGGTTCCTGAACTCCAATAGGAAAAGTTCGAATACGAATGAAAGTGTAAGCCCTTCTGTGAATAAAGCTGAAGGTTCAGCTTCTGATTCAGCCGTGCTTCTTGTTTCCTGCGTGATGTTGTGGAAGAAAGGGAGACGATGTGCTTACAATTCAATGCAAAATATCCATGCATCAACTGTGCAAAACAATGCAGATCTTAATTTCTCTATTCGAATGGCATCCATTGAACATTCGAATAATTGTGTGTTTCTGGAAATTTTCGAATGTTCGAATGGTTTCGAATACCCGCAATTTTCGAGCAATCGAATTTCGAATATATTCGAAAAACGCGATTTTCTGAACATTCGAATTCGAGTACATTCGAAAAACCCGATTTTTTGAACATTCGAATTTGAATGCATTCGAAAAACCCGATTTTTTGAACATTCGAATTCGAATGCATTCGAAAAACGCGATTTTTTAAACGTTCGAATTCGAATGCATTCGAAAAACGCGATTTTTTGAATAATCGAATTCGAATATTGAAATTCGAATGAAAATCATTCGAATACCTATTCGAATAGGTCATTCGAGCACAACTATACTCCGAAGTTAGATTATGGATCGGGCACAGAGCGCCAGAGCGGTCCATGACAGCAGAGTACAGGTGGTCGGTCCATCTGAGATGGTAGGACTTCGTACATTAGCCGGACGAATTCGCGATCGAAGCGCATTTGCTAAGAATCCTCAAAATGTTCTATGCTAAAGCGAGATGGCTGAAGACAAAACGGAGCGGGGCAGCTACGGTATGGCACAACAGGCACGTGTAATTTAAGCAACCTTAATGCATTCACACAAAAAAGCCTCATTTAAGAAAGGGGAATCCATCCACACAATTAGTAGCCCAAGAATGAAAGCGTCAATCTTCTTTCTAAGAATCTTCCCGACAGCACTTTTATTTCGCTTGATTTTTTTAAAAATATTCCAGATTGTGGGACATTTACGAGCTTGTCGCGCAAGATTTACCAAAAGAATGAAGGATGGCGTTAATCGATTCCTGCTTCGGAAGCGCCATGCATTATAGCTCTGTAGAATATCGTGGTCAACAAGAATGCCCGTTTGGAGAATGCAATGACATTCGCTGATCAGTCGATGGACAAACCAGCGTCTTCCTAATCAGGCACGTCTGCCCCCAATTCACTGTTCTAAAAGAAATGAAAGAGCTGCTACCCAGAGCGGACACAAACCGCCGATGGGTTTTGGGCTACGTATCAGCCAGCAAGCAACTCGTTTGACTGCGCTCCATCCGCACGGAGCGTGGAATAGAGGACTGCCAAATGCCCACGACACTCACGAAAATCACTATATTCCTGCTGATAGAGAAAAGCCACATTATCCGTAACCAAGTTTCTCTTGGAAAGCTTGTAATGTAGATGTACCGCACCTTTAGATGCCAGACATGTGATAAAGAAGCTGACGGAGGTCTGCCACTTTTATGGACACTCCATTTTCAATAGCCCATATAACATAACACGAATCAATAACATGAACCACTCTGTAGAAGTTGCACTAGAAATCGCATTTTTAAATGAAAAATGGGACTTCAGAGGGTCAATAAAGAAAAAGAATGTAAAAACGAATGCAGCCTTAGCTCTAGTGAAAGGATGAGGACTGCCAAGTTTAGAAAGCTCGTTGGTAAGTGGACGCGACGACTTATCGACCGGGCTCAAGCCAGCAGCAGCGGTTCTTCGGCTCGCATGAATCTCGCGATGTCGCACTATTAAGTAGAAGTCCCGCTGCACGCTTGTGTCACAGGGCGAAAGAAATGGCGCTCAACTTGCGGCGGAACTCCCCGAGGGTCAGAGTATCACATGAATGTGCACGGCAGGTGGTCCATATCGAGACACGGTGCGACGGAGGTCTAAGCTAAGCTAATCTCTAAGCTTCATTCGAAATAAGCACCATTCGAATCAAAACGCTTTTTGCAACGCGAAACTAGTCGACTGATTCCATTAGCGAAAAAATTGAGTGGTCGAGATGCGACAAATTCTAGAGCGGCTGTTTTTGCGTGATCCTGATTTGCGCAGTTTCCATCAGCGAAAATGTTCTGAAAGTGCTTAAAAAGGTGGTACTCGGCTGGCGTAAGGTCTGATGAGCATGGCAGGTGAAAAGGACTTCAACTCCTGGTTCGTCTAATTTTCGCATAGTGATTTTAGAAACATGTGGACGGGCGTTGTCATGCAGAAGAATGGGACTTCTTCTACTGACCAGTGCCGACTGCAGCTCACGCAATTTTCGGTGCACCTAGTAGATCTCGTCAGTAGGACTCTGCGTGATGGTTGGGCCTGGTTCCAGAAAGTTGCAGTGAATCGCACCAGCCGTTGTTGCTGTTGCCTTTTTTCTGGAATTTCAGCTTAGGGAAGTGCCTAGGGATTCGTCGACATCAACCCACTGTCCAGGGGCCAGATTCGTCAACGACTTACTGCAACTTAACGGAGAAAATGCAGCCGAAATCCCTGATAGCGCAGCCTTTCACCATATCGCTTGATACCACGCTATTAGGGATTTCGGCTGTATTTTCTCCGCTAAATTGCTGTAAGTGGCTGATGAGCCCAGCCCCAGATCGTCTTCGGTTATCGTACAGAACTCTTTTCATCACATGTGACGACTCGATCCAAAAATGGATCGTCTGTCTCGGTTCCGGAAAAGCTAAACAGAACCGATTTCGAAACGCCACAATTTCTGGCGATCACTTAAATCGTGGCGCACCCACTTTTCGAGCTTTTTCAGCTTTTTCCGAGGCGTTTCAAACTATCTGTAGCAGCAGCTTCCGCAATCTCACGGACTATTTGCGATGGATTAGCTTCCACTGAGGCTTTCAAACCTGGTGATATAGGTCTCGTCCGCTCGAGCAAGTCGATGATCAACGGGACGACAGGTGATACAGGTGATATAGGTCTACCGCTTTGGGGTGCACCTTCAAGGTAGTAATCTCCAGAACGAGATTTCTCATATCACCGTAGAACGGTCTTTCCTTCCACCCTAATCGCCCCCCACACATGGAATCTCCCGGGACAATTAAAATCGAATATTGTTCGGAATTGCTCTTTCGACATACTTTGATAAATCTTGTAATTTTATTTGAATTATAAATTTTGTTTATAGTTTTAATAGTTCATAGTGAATAATAATTTTGCCATATTTGAATTGTAAATGGGAACGAATACGAATATCATTATATCATTATATATAACAGTCGAATGATAAACACTTCCTTATTCACAGCTACGAAGTACGGCGGTGGTCAAAAACGGTAAGCCTTCCAATAAAAAAACTATTCTTGTTACAAATAAAAAATTATAAAAGCAATAATATAATAAATAAAACAAAATAAATAAAAATGAAATAAAACAATAAGTAAATAAGTAAATAAACTACCTTAACATTGATAAATCTTGAATAATGAGTAATAATGATTTACAATAAATATTATAATAAAAGATCTAAGTAGTCACATTAAACTTATGAAATCATATTTATTACTTCTTTGAATTGTAGCTCTTGGTTTATCTAACTTAATTTTTTACCCCTCATTTATTTTCGCTTTCCAATTCTATTTCTCTCAAATGTCTCTAGTTCTTTATCCTTCCTTCTTCACTCTTTCTCATTGTTCTTCATCTCTTAAATTTTCGTTTTCCTATCTCTCTCCTTCTGTAGATAGATTTTAAAGAAATCTTAAAATACACTCCTCTTCTTCACTGAAGAGCCACGGAAGGAGTATAACACAAAGGTTCGTCTGAAGGCAGTGGCGAAATGAACCTCTTATATTTTGTGACATACCATTCCTTTAATTAATTCCAATTTTAAAAAATCTATTATTTTACACCTTTTTTTACTTCTTTGTATGTTACATTTTGTTATTTTTATATTGGAAGAAACGCAATTACTAATTATAGGTAAAACAAAGAATTATATTATATTATATTATTGTATTATAATTATAGGTAAACATTGATCCGAAAATTTCCGTATTAGATGTTATATAAAAATGCAAAGTAAGCTGAATATTGACTCAGTAATAAACCAACAGAAAGCTGCTGCACAAAAATCGCCAGAAGTCTCCGGTTAACCTAATATTTTCAAGCAAATGACGAGTAGAGACTTTATTCGAAGAAAAGGAACATCCCAAACAGTAACCGGGAAAGATAACCGGGAAATGGTAGTTGCAGGAGCCAAGTTGCAGGAGGCAATCACACCGACGCTCACATGAAATCGTCGGAGAGATTCCCGTCGCCACTCTCCTTCTCGGGAGGAGCATCCCAGTCGACGTCCTCGTAGTGGCGTCGACGTCGAGCCGCTTCTCGCTCCTCCGCCTCCTTCAGCTCTCGTGCCTGCACGACATCAGAACGCTTACTGGCGTCACAGTACAAGGCCTGAGAAATCAGCCAACCTTCTTCTCCTGTTCCAGTTTCCGCTGCTGTCGACGCTCCGCCATATCTCGCTGCTCCCGCTCCTCCCTGAAAACGATCTCTCGAAAGTGACAGAAGAAACAAGCGTAAGGGACGGAACGACCTGTAGTCGATGTCCTCCTTCCTTTCAGTTTTATTCAGCCGGTTAACGATGTCATTGATGCGCTTGTGCACAACACAGTGCTTCACCTTCTTGTTATCGTGAAACCCAATCTGAAATTAGCATCGTTAATTACTCGTTCAGTGCCAACTCGGCCGTCAAGAAAATTACGCACCCCCATCAGCCTCAAGTTCCCGTTACCAATTTGAGCAACATTCTTTTACCGCTTCTCTGCTATTTCGAGGATTCCGTGTTCCCGAAATCGTTGGGTATCGCCTCTTGAAAACTGTACCTTCCAAATGGCGGTTTGGAGGGATCGCACTGGATAGTGGCGTTGCGTCATGGCTGTTAAGGGTTTCGATTCTCGTGCGTACCAAAATTTTTGCATTTCAACTGATCGGTTGAGATTCAAGGGGCCCTGACGCTCACATAATTTTCGGAAAATTTCTGCAGATTTTTCAGCTCCATGCTGTGGGAAGCAACCTTGCAGCGATTTCTTTGTTATTAACCACCGATCACTTCCGCTGATAAACAAGCACAAAACGCTTGACACAGAAGGGCTAGATACAATACGAGCAGCGTACAAACGCTAAAGGCACCGCTTGCTTCCCTACATGACTTCTATCTTCTATCTCTCACACGAAGACTCTTTGCGTCGTGGCAGGTTACTCATATGTCACGATGACTCAAACTATACACTTTATTTGACTATCCGCATATGTGTACGCAGTCGCGCCACAAATTCCCGGCAGTCTCAACTGTTTCCCCACCGCGTGGCGATTCAAGCTAACTTGCCCTGACGGAAGAGCTCGGCATTCGGAATAACCCTGTGGTGCCACTGGTCAGAATCAGCCAGTCGACAAAGGATTCTTCAGTCATGAGAAGTCGCTTATGGAGCGATTTCACTCCCACGTCATTATGCACGATCCTCCTTCCGTCCGCAAAAAGACAACATTGTGGAGGTGAGTTTTTGCGGGTGGCTGGAGAAGAACGGATCTGTTATAACGATAGTTGCCACCTGTGCACCGTCTCCTGTGCCATCCACGCTTTGAAAAGCTGGTTGCTTATGCGTGGTTCAAGGCTGGTTCTACGACGTCGCATACTGGCTTCTTTGGAAGCCAGAGCAGGATGGTTTTTCCACAAGTCACTGGTTCACGTAGGGAAACAAAACTGGGAAGAGCCTGTAGCTTTTACTCGCAGCCCGCATTCTGACGTCTGTGTGTCAGTGGTATTGCACGTTCATAGATCATTGTTGAATATCTTCCTCATTGTCTTGCGGTCGAAAATCGGTCAGTAACACACTGCGCTCCGAACCACCAGTTCAGAAGGGCATCGCGGACATACAAGTGACCACCGCTAGAGCTGGAGAGAGCCGCGACTCCATAGGAAATTTGGGGTCCCCTACTGCTTTATTTTAACGACTTCGCAAGAAGAAAACTCATTTTTATACTAATTGAAGGATGGAGATGCTTCCTATATAACTTACTACACTTTCCCCTTTCAGACATTCGCTTCAGACTCTTACCTTGTAAGAGCTGGAGAACAGTCAGGGAAAAATTCGCAGCCTGCAGAAAAAGGCTTTCGAGGACGTTCGGCTCATGTTTTCAGCTCCACTGTTCTCCGTGCTCTAACAAAAGCCACGAAAACACCAGCCCTACGGAAGCGAGATGAATAGATCAGCGTCGGAGGAGCGAGAAAACGATGCCCTGCCCTGCGTGACACGAATCACGCAAAGGAGGGGCTTCCAAAGTTTCGAGCTTCGTCGACATTGGAGGACCATGGACGCTGGGCGCATGGGTCAAGTCGTCGAAAATTAGATGGGTCAGCCACGTAATGCGTCTACTCGACAGCCGCTGAAAGATATTCGTTATCGAACAAATTCCCCGCGAGTTAATAAGGGAGCATGATATATACATCACCATTGCCGGTCCTTTTAGTGATATCCCTGGATGTCAGGTTTGATGCTCTTCGTGACCCTCGAGCGAGAGGGCCTGCCATCAGTCAGAAATTAGTGGAACATTTGTTGACGCCTACTGGCGCAGATCGCCGATCAGTCGTAAGGGAGGTGACACAGGTGGTATTCTTCGCTCCATTCCTGCCTGATAAAAATATTCTCAGATAGCGGTGGGTACGTGGATGGTGCAAGAAGTCGATCATGCCGTAACCATTACTTTCAAAAAACACCGAAATTCTGAGATATAACACCTTCCTCATTGAGAATAAGACTTCTTAAAAACATTCTAAAGAACACGCTTTAGCAAAATCGTTACAGGAAGTGATTTACCACCGAAATCGCCATCCAACTTAATGACGAGATAAAGCCAATCCTAGATAAGGGCACTCTAGCTGAGCAACCTTTTGTAAATGCCATTAGCACAATTTTTACTGAGAACATTGTGACATAGCAGACGAGTGCATGGCGCAACTTCAGTAGCGTATAAGAATCGTTTCGCTTCTTCATGCTTCGAAAACATCTTTAAAAAAGATGTGTAACTGAAGTAAGAAAGTAGTAAGTCTGCACGAGCATTCAAGTGGTGCAAGCATTTGTTAAAAGAGAAAGGGCTATATAAGGGGTGAAGAAGTGAAGGGCTACATAATGGGTGAAGAAGTATCAGCCGTATTTGTAAAGCTGCGGAGATTCTATCACATTAGTTTGCAAGGGACTGGGCAGCAACACTCATTGACAGCCAGATCAAAAAACACCTATTTGCAGCACGCACCTGCCCCACAGCCATGTCACCAGTCTTTTTCAGATTCTCCCACATCGTGTACACGATGCCGACGTCATTCATTTTGTTTCCGTCGATGGAGTTGGCTTTCACGAGTTGACAGCAGTCGTCGACCTATACGGACTTGTGTTTGAACCCCGCACAGAGGAAATATGGTCCAAAAGGAAGTATACCAATTCCTGGGGTATAGTATCGATTGTCATGCCCTTTGGTAATCGGAGGTAAACGTGGGCTGAAGAGACCTTGTCGACGTGAAACCAAACATCTTCAGGCCATCCATACTGAAATAAAACTGATTGAGCCGCGGATGACACGGATTCAAATAGAACAACTAAATGGAGATACCTTTATAAGCTCCTCGTTTTCATACTTATCAACACCCATATATAGCAGCGCCGGAGGATCGACCACATTCGATGTGAACTTTATTACCATTGGTATTGGATACCTGTGCAAAGGATGCAAGATGTCAAACAAAATAGCAGATTCTTCAGTGAAGCCACAATGCGGACCAGAAGACTGCCTCTGATATAAATCGTTTTCTCGTCGAATTAGACCTTTTCAAACCAAATTGAACAGTCCTCTAAGCAAACCCAGAATTTGAAATCAAAAATAACAACTTCGAAATCAAAATTAGCGTCATCCAGGTTACAGCAGAGGCTTTCCATGATGGCTATAATAATTCCTTCTTTTTGGAAAATTTGGTGTGTGCTTTTTGAATTTTTTAAAATTCACTCGCCTTAATAAGTAAACAGACCGACATTTTAGAACCTTTTTTCTGGAAAATAGTGATTTAGTCTTGCGTTGAAGTGCAGGAAGGGAGCATTATGTTTAGTTCTAAAAAGCAGACTGCAGCATGTACTCGTCCAGGACGTCGCTATTCACACTTGATTGACAGTAAAAATTGTGACTGAAAGGAGTTACACAAGTGTCAACGTTCCAGCAAAAACAACTGCAGAAAACACATATCTTACCATTATGTTTTTCAAGTAACCAACATTTACACTATCAATCAAATCAACCGAGCTAGATGAGTGCATGGCGCGATCTCTTCTTTTAACACCTAAAATTGCAGCTTTTCTGTACACCAGAATAAGCTTTGAACTACAGTTTCCTTGAAAAGTGAAAATTTTATTGAATTTCAGACAATGAGTTCATTATCGGGAGGGGAAACTGATTTTAAAAATTTCAGAAAAATTTATACAAAATTTCTCTTAGAGAAGAAATCATTTTTGCCTTCTTTAAGAGTCAGTAGTTCAATCTGGAGCTTTGATTTGGCAGATGTTCAGTTTGTTTTCAAGAGCGTCATGCTTGCTAGGAAGATTGTCTAATTTGATGTGAAGGTGGTATAAATGAGATCTACCCAACGCAGCATCGGTATGCCGCCTTTCGAATTAGAAGAGCAGCGAAGATAAGGTACTGCACAACAGAGTTTCGCGCTTTAAACTTCACAGAAAAAACACAGTGTTCATGGAAGGACGCAAACATCATCCTAACTTATTCAGTGCACACAAAGACCAAGATGTTTGGACGCGCATTACCTATGGGCGCCTAGAAGCGCAGTTCGAGGAGGCGCCGACCGTCGCACGCACCCTAATCGAGATTCTCTAGTAGGATTGGTGTACAAGCTAGGCGCTGAATCGAGCGCTTCTGCGGCTCACTTTTTGGCCGACCTAGCTTCAAGTCTTCCGCGTCCGCGAAAAAAGTACCCCACCTCAAAGCAGAGAGTCTATCGCCCCACCACTATATACCACTTCGCATTTGGAAACTCGTGCCACCAAAATAGCATTGAAGGTACCTCGATAGCATCCAATAGCTGTACTACGTGACACATCCCGAAAAGAACAGAGAGACTCAGACCGATCTTTACCTTTTTTACTACCGTATAAACTGTTTCAATTATCTCATACAGAGGGCGCGATAGCACACCGTTACTGCTACGATGTTTGATCGCAAGCAAACAACCATGCAGTTGCGATGTTCACACGTAGACGAGTGGGGTATTTAATAGGCGGCAGCTGTTTTTCGTAGGTTCCTTCAGCAGTGTCAATTAGCTTATCCTTCCCCCATCCATCGACCTAATCTCCTACACTGCTGCTAGTGAGCCACTAATATTCTCCACTAATATTCCCGACCGGCCACTCAGAGAAATGATCGCTGTCTTTTCGGGTAAGAGCAATGGAGGTTCCCAGTGATGTGGGGAACGACTTGCTGCGGACGAGCTGACAAATGGGGCACTTCGCTCGGCATAACGCCGTCGCCTACTGAAACCCATCCACAAACACCACGAGACTTCGGCGCTAACAACACACTAGGGAGTCGCATTCCTTCCAGGGAGAAAATGCGCAAAGAAGCACTAGCGTGGCTGACTCCTCCGATCAAACTCACCAAGAGACATTTCAAAAATTCCACCCAAACCCCTTAACCCACGATTTCGTTCAAAAAAGAGAATATGGATGAAGGCAACAATGATGAAAAATAAAAACATGAATTATATGTCAACATCCAGCAGGTGAGACAACACAAACGACCTTTAAAAAGGAGTCGAGTCGTGTCAGCAGCTGTCAAAATAAAGAGTAAATAACAAAGGATGGCATAACTCAATCCCATGTGGGATGCGCCGTGCACTCTACCTCTGGCGGATATTGTGGAGGCAATTTGAATGCATGCTTGGCCCGTCGCTGTGGTAGCTAGCCGATAGAAAATCAGTGCTTTATCCTCTCAAAATAAATTTGGCATCAACTTATCAGTCCAGGAGATATGGAAGGCTTAGTGGAAGACAGGTGGTGCGCAAACGAAGACCCTCAACCCATAGAGCGTGACATGGCATTTTGTCCTTCCACAATGCCGCACGCCAGGACTTCGAAGCAGTTCTAGTAATTGAAAACTGAACACACAGCTGGGGAATTCTATAAGGGGTGGAGGACAAACAGCGAATATTGATGTCAAATTTTTATGCGCTCAAAACACACCTGAATACGCCTAGCATACTTATGGCACTGAGTTAAATTCGCGATCCCCTGTGGTGGACATTATTGACCAATATCTACAGAACAGCCTGTAGCATTTTCTTGAGAAACTAATTATTGAAGAAGCTCGCAGACAGGGCAGACATGTCTGCGAGCTTCTTCAATAATTAGCTCATACATTAGCTGGTGACATTAGCTGCTGCTCGACAGGCAGCGTATCCGAAAGCTCCGCTAACACCTACTATTCGACACTTAGGAGTGAACCTCTGCAGAGAGATAACTGACTCAGACAGGCGAATAAAAGCAAGAAAGCATGTGACTGACGCAGATATCCTACCTCTTTCCTTTCTTACTTTTTCAGCTTTCCAAACAATCAAAAAACCTACATCCAACCTTGGATTACTTATTGGTTAAATCGCGGTCGTCCCTCGCCAGAACCGATCGGAGTCGAAACCAAAAATTCCGAAGCACTGCTGCGGTCTCGAATGAACGAAGGATTCTTTGCAACCTAGCCTTCTTTTCACTTCCAACGTCCTTTAGCTTATCGTAGCAGATGTTTGGTGACTAGTTTCTCCTCCCTGCATCAACTCATAGCACAGAAATTTCTGTTTCTAAAGCAGGATAAGAAGGAGCTCACATGACGCAACTATTCAGAGAGTTTGCAGCCCTTCCGCCTAACTGCGCGAAATTCGAGGTGAAGAGAAAGGCGCTTAAAATCATTCTGGATCCTTGTCGCTAAAATAACCTAGCTATTTTCGAAATCGTTCACGGCACTCGTTCCTCGTCTCTTCCAATGTGAGAAGCAATATTCAAATCTACTTAAAATAGAGGCTAGGTTTGTTTCATTCTATAATGTTCAAAGTTAACGGCTTTTGGTCAGAATTCACAAAGCATTTCCTAAAATTTCGCTAAGACGACCACGGACTACCGCTATTGCTTGGAGCTGATGGTTTGTGGTCGTCTTAGCGAAATTTTTGGAGACCAAAAGCCGTTAACTGAATTCTGACCAAAAGCCGTTAACTTTGAACATTATAGAATAGTCCCATCAAAAATCCTCTTAATTTTGTGAGTTCCACGGTTCCTCGAGTTCGAGAATGATGTTCAAAGTAGATTGCTCACTGCGAAAACAAAGGCAAAGAAGAATAAAAAAAGAGAATAATAAAAAGAAGAATCTTGATATCGGCGATAGTTTCACGCTGTACTGTTTCTATGGGGGTAACCCGGAAAAGGATAGGACAAGGAGAAGAATAGCAACATAGCAACACAACAACATACACATCTTTACGATTTAAAGATTAGTGGTGAATTATTTTCTCAATTCTTCTATGAAAAATGTAGAGCAGAGGTGTGCAGTCATCGATGCCTATGACAGCTCACTGTTCCCAATCCAGGTCATGAATTCTTTCCACGTGGCACGCCCACCCCTAGTTTTGGATGAGCGTTTAGGGGTTGGTTTATAAAATCTTGGAGACGAAGACAGTTTTGCTCTATGCGGTACCCTAGGAATAACAACGCCAATTCGCCTTAGGACATTGTCCTGTTCAATTACCAATGATTACCTTGACCAACAGTTGCTTAGATCCCACCCATCCATAGAGGGATTCCACAGCAGGTACTGACGACAGTCAATAATCAGTCTCGACCAGAAGAATCCCCATCTTCTGGATGAGGTGGAATTGAACCTTCTAAAGATCCCAGATCGATGCTGATGAAGCTAAGTGGACTGATATTATTACTGCTTACCATTTGTGCTGTAGTTTAACATAGCACATGAGTACAATAACAAATAAATTGAAGGGTTTCTCGAAATCTCCACCTTAAGGAACACAAAATTAGAGTGGTTGCCTCAAGTTGATTGCCGTCATCAAAGCATTTAGATCTATAAAGATTGACACGATTACCGTTCTCAAAGGATACTGCAATTTTAGCAAAAATGAACCGAGCACTCGTGGAAATTACATAGTTGCAACCCAACATTACAAAGCCATAACCTCCTTAGATGAGCATAGGGGCGAAAGTTCTATTTCCGGCACAAACTGCACAAAATCACGGCGAGGAGCAAGGGCGCTGCTCTCTAGTGTGAGCCTCGGCCAATGTCAAAGTAGAGAGTTGGGGTTATTGACAGGGAAACATCTTCACTTGTCGTTGGTACCCAATGGGGACTACACCCACTTTACAATCTATTCAACAGCAGCGGCAAGACTGAAACTACATTACTACACAAATATGTGCTGAACTAGCCAGCCCCTTAGTGTACTTGCCACACCATGTATGTTCAATCGAGTTTTCCAGCAGCATCTCCCACCAAAAAGCAAGGACAAATCCAAAAACTTTTAATACCTGCTTTAAATACAGCTGCCGTAGGCTGGATTAAAACAAAGTAGTCGAAATTTAAGAAAAAGCCACAGAAAGCCAGAAAAGCAAATGAGACACCACCTCAAGAAGGCATCCTGAACCTATTGCATACTCACGCCTCGATAACTGCACTACTTCACTGCTTTATACCACGTACGAGAAGCCACGACGATAATGTAAGTGATCAGCATGTTTCGTAGGTCGAGAGGCAGTCAAATGGTCAGGTCCGCTACAGAAATATAAATTCGGCGATCAGTCAACACGCCTTGCAGCTGTCACTCCGTCAACGTAACAATATTTATCGAACAAAATCTATACTTTATAACAGGGAACAGAATAACAACATTGCATCAGATCAAAGGTACCTAGATGACTTACATACTAAACGCCTAGACTAATTCGTTTATAAATGATCCTAGTGCCTACGATAACCTGGTAGTGTCTTTCAACAACATGAAGTAAGGCGAAAAGCTAACGCGATGGAAAGTTGCTGCAAACCGGTAACGAAGGGTTGGGGTGGAGGGGGGGGGGGGGCAGGAGCAGTGCAAGGACGCAGGGATAAAACTTAATAGTAACACATACAATGTCATCGCCTGCAACAAAACAATCCAGAACTCTGTTAAAACAAGGCCTTCGGTATAGCTATGGGCGCATCCAAAACCAACGAAACGTTTCAGATGCTCGCAATTTAACAAGAACACTCTAGACAACTGACAACTGCCGTAGCAACGAGACGTCGACAAACGGAGATAGATGAGTGAGGCCGCAGTAGTGTTTCACGCTACGCGCTTGGTTGACAACCCAGTACAGGAGCATGTCACTGCTATTCGGGCTCGGTAAGGACTCAACCGATGATGAGACCAAGACCGAATTTTCCAGCCACCTGAAAAGAACGTCCGTCATAATAACATTTGTGTTATAGGTGATACCGCAGCTCAAGCGAGTTAATTTTTAGCCCATGTCCCAAATATTCCGGCACATTAAGATCGACAGTCGTTTTTATTGTGCGGAGTAAAGTTCTATTCCGATCGCTTATCCTAGATGTCTGCTCTCATTTTCAAGTTTTCTCTCCATTCATCGTGTTAATACTAAAACGCATATATGAACATAAAACAGCCACAATAGCAATAGCTCACTTCACCTTGGTTTAGCTGCCAATTTTGCCAACTTCACATAAACACATCTGCTTCCCAAACTTTAAGGAAGGAGTAATGACTCTTCACTGGTGAATGCTTTCTATTTTTAATATATAAATTAATGTACGTTTCTGGCGCTAAAGAATCTAGTAAGGAAACATCAAAATAGTGAGAGAAAACCAACACTAAACATAATCTTTACAATGAAGTGGGTAACCAGAGGTTGAAACTTGAGTGGTCACTATGTATTAGATTCGAAAGTACTGTGGTTAACAGGGTCTAAAAATTATGTCTAAAGGGAAGCATTAGCACACTAGAGATGATGTAAAACATGATGCTCTGGTTGAGCGCGTTTGGCTCAACCAGAGCATCATGTTTTACATCATTTCTAGTGTAAGTTAATCTCTGCGGTCAATATTACTGTCCACTACAAGCTCTTCTTCCCTAATGTGGTTATAAAGGACGGCGTTACTGAATCCCTGCTTGGGATACGCCACACATTCTACTTCTATGGGAAGTAATTGGTAATTTTAGTCCGTATTTGTACTATATAATGACCTGCAGCAACCAGTCGATGGAGATGCCCATACAATATCCTTCCCAAACAACACTGGTAGCAATTCACAAAGCACGGAGGAAGGAAAGCCTTGATTGGCCTGAAGGCCAAGAACCCTGATTCAGGATTCGCTCGACAGGCGGTGCCTGGAACTGCGCAATGAACCCCCTTCTCAAATAAAAAGATAAAGGATATATGTTCCGAGTCCTCAGCACTAAAGACACGACAGTACTACTTCGAGCCTATAAAACGTATATTAGACCTATCCTGGAATACGGCACACCGGTTTTTAATCACCAAAATCCTAAGCTTGTAGCCTTCCTTGAGAGGGCTCAGAACAACTTCACGCGGAAACTCATGGTTAACTGCCTTGGCTTCATATATGACGGCGTTCCGTAAATCTCTGAGAGGAATGCTCATTTCAAACTTCACACCCTTTCTCACAGAAGAACGAAATTTGATCTCATCTTATTCCATAAGATTCTTCAAGGAGTCACTGGTCTTCAGCTTGATCATTTTGTTACCCACTGAACATCATGTTCCAGAAGTGGTGCTTCGTTGTTGGTAATTCCGCGTGCCAGACGTAATCTTCGGCAACGTTTCTTTACAATTAGAGCTGGGTATGACTACATCCGACTCAGCAAGAAAAGAATAGTTCCGAGCGGAATTATGTCCTTTAAAAACACGATAGATAAGTATTGGGTTCCGTAGTGCTTGTTGTGTTGTGTTTTAGCTGTTATTCTCGCGTTGTATTCATTCATAAATGGTAATGCCGAAACAAGCAGTTTGTTCTTTTTAGTGTTTAATGTGTTATCTGTTACAACATGAGGTGTTTCATGTAATAAATAAATATAAAGGATGACGTTACTCAATCCTTTTGGGATACGTCAAGCATTCTACTTCTTTGGGATGTCGTAGAGGTGATTTGAATGCGTGTTTGGCCAATCGGTGCTTTATCCTTCCCAGAAAAGTCTGTTACCAATTCACCGACCCAGGAGGGATGGAAGGCTTGGTTGGCCTGGGCGGATAATTCGAACCAGCAACCTGGTATCGGATGCGCGCGACAACCGGCACCTCGTCCGACTGCGCTACATACGCCCTTTCTCAAATAGCTCCATATTATTACAATGGAATAATATGGAGCTGTTTGAGAAAGATGTTACGTATCGAGGAAACCTTCAAAAATCTTCAAAAACTACGTTGAAAGGAACCAGATAGGAAACAGTCAGCCAAAGTACGGACCTGATAAGCCTCTGAGTATGGCGCTCTATGCATCCGATAAAGTGGACGGAATAAGGACGTCTGAGCAAAGGATCAATGCAGACTTAGGAGATAAAAGGTAAGTCCTCCGAGGAAATTCTTTATTAGGAGCGTAGATATTTAGCCAGCGATTTCCACCGTTGTGGAAGGTAGTGCAATCACGTTTAGTTGCGATCAAAGCTCAAACAGCGCCGACGGCGCGAAATGAAGCATTTCGCTCGGTAAGCAGGAGCAGGTGTTCGAGTTCTACATGGCGCTAGAGTTTTTATCGCAACCGAACATTGTCGCAATAGTTTATAACCTCAACAAAAAAACACATGAGGCCTGAATTAAAAGAGATGAATCGCTATGGTTGGAGTCTAAATTGTTATACGCTGACGCCTGGGTTAAGGGAGAAACCCCGGATGTGTCACATAAGCTGCCTAAGTCAGAAGTACCCATTTCAAAGTTCCTTACCTTGAAAAGCTCCTAGTGCACGGAAAGATTCTATGCTCTTCATGAACACCTAATAGTTAACGGGGTCAGCAATGATCATTCGTTTGCGTCACTTTTCTGGACGCATGGATTGTTCCTACTTCTTCGCCTGCAAGAAATTTTCCCGCTATGTGACCAATAAACAAAGAAAATTCCAAGGAACACGTTACATGGCTGCTATTCAGGTTTCTGCACAAGGTAACAAATAGAAACTTTAAATGTAAGGCAAGGTTCAGTAACCTACTTTAGAATGGTTGAAGATGCCGGACAATGCGAGCGTAAATGGCAGCTGTTGGCTTAAACGCTTTTCGAAAACGCCTCCAACGGACCTGAAACGATGAATGGCTAAAATGATACTAGTGACATGCATATCTCATCTCAATCTTCCGAGAAGCGAAGGATTCAAAAATTCAGTTCCAGGCCTGTAACAATACCAGGTCGAAGGCAAAATCTTGACACATAAGAGTCACATGCAGTCAACCCGGATGTTTTCAAAGTCATCTCTGCGTGGTGCTGACCCCGCAGATCACGAAGTTCTTCAGAAAACTCCGCTAATGTTGGAAAGCAAAGCAGATCGACAAACTAAACAAAAGCTCTCATAAGGTTAACCGCCTGCGTACTGTTACCGGGTGTAATGTGGACACGCTATGGGCGAAAATATCTACACGGGAACATCTCAGACAAAGGGTGAGCAGAAATATGCTGGCAGAGGAACGGCCTGACAGAATGCCGAGTCCGTCGTCAACGCTTTGACTGTATTCTACTCTAATGTGACGTAGAATTCAATGATACGTTTAGCATCGGAACAGGGAAGTCGACGAGAATTAGAAATGCTGTTCAGACGTTAACCTACCAGTTAGTGTCAATACTGGCTCTCATTGTCACACCTTCATCTGGTAATTCCGCAACATACGCGAACGTGCCAACGGCCTGAAAGAAAATTAGGGATAGTAATTCTTCAATGGTTTACCAGACCAAGTGTTAGCTCATGAGTACCTCTCCAACATTTGAGTTGCTCTCAAATTCCACTCCAAATGCAAGGTTGTCGGTCTGTTTGTGGTAGTACGTAAAATGAGCGCCTTAATTTGAGAAGATTCTTGACAGAAGATTGCAGAATAATAGGTTTGATAGTGCTAAGGACATACCCGAAGATCCTAAAGTGGCTGCTGCCGTCCATATCGGTGTGGTGTAGCGAGCGCCGTACGACAGCATGGACACTTGCTGACCTAAACCATACATATTCTAAGTAAAAATATGACTCAAAAGACCTAATGCACCGAGGCGTTTCCCTATTGCACTCGCTTATTGATTTTGTTATAGACCTCGCATAGTGGAGAACGGGTCTATAGTTGTTCCCAACGAAACAAGATTGGTTTTCACAAAATATAGTCACAATGAACATCACTCTACCAGAATAGATATTATATAAGGATTGACTTTACCATATCACCAGTCGAAAAGATACATCATCGACTTCCACCTTTCAATTGGTGCGTTATATTTGAAAACTACTATCCTTCCATATTCATTTCCTCTCACTAATACACTGTGTTATAAGCTGTTCAACCAGCAACTCTCTTCTTCAAAAAATACCATCATTCAGCCATTTTTCCACCCTTCCTTAATTAACGATCATATTGGAGAACGAACCCCGATCATGACCGCAGCAATGACTTCGTTCACAATCAACAACTCCGCCCTGAAGAGGTTTCGTTGCTTCACGAGACAACAATGTCATCAATCAATACTGATCACTCTATTATTACTCGAAAGAGAGCGGATTTTGTTGTGTTGTACAAAAACTTCTGACAGGATGGCTTTAAATTGACCCAATCGGGTTTCTTAGTGCTCCTTTGACGACTAACAAAAGAAGACATCTCAGACTCTACCTGTCATCCCCTATGTCGAAAATGAGGTCAAGTTTCCTCATTTACAGGATCGTCGGGTTACCATATATTTTCACCCCATTAACATTCCCTTATCGTAGTCCCTCTCAAGCAATCCTAACGTCTTCCTCTGACAGCGTTCTATACCACAACTGTTTCATAGAGCTCGAGCAGCGCAAGCTACGAACACAACAGTTGCGGGAACGATTGGCATTAAAAACTCGAAGAAACGAGACAATGAATAATTTTTCATAACGACGTGGGACCACACGACTCAGAAAATTTTTCGACGAATGTAATGGGCTATTTAAATCGCAATGTTTCCCCAAAGACCAGTTATTGCTTCCCTGGGAATTATTTAGTCGGTAGCAAGAACAATAAAGATGTGGATCTGATGGTTTTCCGAACACCCGTACCCAGAAATAGGGACGGAGAACTGTTCACATGACGACTGATGCTCTGTACTGAGAAAATAAAAACGCCCGCCCATCACCGAAATTGTGAATGTAACACATTAGCTGTACCACTAGCAACGCCAGGCTCTTAGATAAAAAAACATGGTACCTGGTATCTGCTTTCCATACTGGTACAAAAGTTCCGCGCCGACATCAAGTCTATTCGTTAGCTTCCGCAACATCTGCCCGACAATGACGCCACTTTCGTTGACGAGATCAGTATTCGCAAATGTCAAACCGTATGTGGATAGACGACCTCTGCAACAGACAGCTGATAACAGAACATCGAAATAAAAAATTTTGAGTAAAAAACTACGGAGTAATGCAAAGGGCCAAGAATTCGTTTGTGCGCAAACTGTCATTGCGCTCTATTTTTTGCAAAATAGGACAACCCACTTCCAAAAACTGTCAATGCTTTGTTGGCTGCTTTTTTTGCATAGTTCTGGTGCCTAGTCTCACTTTGAAAAACTGAACTACTGCAAAGTGAAGCGGTTCTCTCCCAACCTCTCGTTTACGGAAATATTTATTTACTGAATGCGTCATAAGACGCGCCGTATAAGAAAAACAACAAACGGACATTCTCAAGCTAATACAGGAGGCAGATTTTCCATGGAAACAAGCCTCGTCCACCTATCAGTACAGCAAACACTGACAACAAACTCCAAAAGACGAGAAAAGGGGCGACTCGGAGGTGCCTAGTGTGGAAGGATGGATTGGTGAAAAAACCTGATTTTTAAAAGACCTGACAGTGGATTTAAGGCCACCGTTAGACGTTTGTAGACTGTTGATTTAAATACATTAGATAAACCAGCCCTTATGGGCAAATATGATACTCTTGCGGCAAATTTACGTTTACATTCTTTAATAACAGGCTGTCAGATCGAATAGTTTTGCTTGAAGATCGTTGACGGCTGGGTGTCAAATGTTCCAGGTACTCGTTAATGGAAACCTTCCACATGGTATGCGTTATTCGTCATTTCATGCACGTTTAACAAGGGCAAGGAATAGTTCCGATCAATCCACATTTGGGATACGTCTCACAATCTACTTCTAGGGATGTCGTGGGCAATTTAGATGCGTAATTGCCCTATACAGTGACCTGTGCTCGTCAGTCGATGGATAAGTCAATGTTTTATCTGTCCCATAAAAACGTGCTGCCAATTCTCAGACCCATGACGGATCGAAGGTTTAGCTAGCATGGGCGGAACTCGAACCAAGAACCTTCGATTAGGGATGCAGCCTGCGCTACCACGAGCTCAATCTAAGCATCAAAATAGGAAAAAATGGATAAGCAGATAATGTGTATGAATAAGGGCACCGAAAAATGGTTGTAAGTGAACCCCGTCTTCAACTCTCTCAAAAGGTTCGGAGCTCAGCTGGTGGTAAGATCAGTGTCTTCACCCAGTGACATTTCAAGATACTGAAGAAAGCCCTGCTACAGTGAACGAACATATGGTGATAACTGCCAACACCTTATAACAAGAACGGTTGTTAACTGTTTCACGTTTGTTAAGACATTGTGGAGCCGTAACCGTACCGTTTCAGAACCTTTTTAACTTTCGGAGTCGAGCTTGATGTCATTCATTTCATCACTTCAACTCAGTTGTTAAAAACCATTAGTGACGAGATTCTCTCAGGAACAGCAGCCAATACGCAGAATTCCTTTCAGGGGAAAGATAGAACCCGAGATTCCCTGGTCTTCGCAAAAAGTGCGCAAACCACCTCAAACGTTGCTTCCCCATGGGGTCTGGGGCTACGTAATTACTGCCGACATATTAATACTAATATTCTGACCTATCTTTCTGCTTTCGTCTGCATGACCACCTTGGTAGCCTCTTGCAGATGCCGTTTTTGCGCCTTAGCTAGAGCCCAGGTCTCGCTATCGTATAGGAGGGCAGGCCTGAATATTGTTCTGTAGAACTTTGGGTGTTTTGGAGTGTCTACAGTCGAGGGTTCTGGGAGCACACTCTACTTGAGCCAAGTTGCGTTAATCGGCCTCCTGACGGTCTGCTCAATACTTCCATCCTCACAATCAGATAGGGCACAGTCGAGTCATTGGAGCTGCTCCATCTTCTCGATACCTCCGCAATACAGCAACGGTTCAGTGCATTCATTGTTCACAGCGAACAAACCTGCTAATTTTTACGTTCAGGCGTCTTTGGGGGCTTTTTGTCAAAACTGTACATTCTCATCCAACTCGTCCTGCCACTATCAAAGCGTTGTCCGCGTTGAGGATGGCCCTGAGCGAACCTTCTTCTAGATGCTTGACAATGCAGTCAGGTGCGAGCAAGACGAGGAACAGACTCAGTTCCTACCACTGGTAAATCCACCTGCTATGTCCACTTTCCTTGTTACCATTTGCGGGCTTCCTATCGTTGCTTTCAAGGCTTTATACATGTCCTTCAAGGCAAGGACCTATATCCCACCTAATCACTATAGGGTGGACAATACGGTTATCTCCCATTGGGCTCATCAGCGCAAACCTACCTGTCATCATCTGACAGAGGCGGCCACATCAACAAAGTACTCTCCAATGTTTCTTTATACTTTCTTTGTATGGCAAATGGTTACTGTGTTATCGTAGTCCCATGTCCACGATCTCGGAGGGATAGGAGTTCCACGGTCCTGGACTCGAAGCAAAACTACAAACGATCCAGGAACTGCCCCTTCCATACCTAGACCCCTCCCAAAGTCGTACCAACTCAACACCGAGTATGTCCATGAATCATAATGTGCACTTCTAAGAAAGAATCGAAGGTATTGAATGTGTTCGTGTACCACTAGCAAGAATGAGAGTGCGCCATTCAGTGCACTAAACATTCATACACTAAACATATCCTAGTGAAGAGGGATACGGATAGAAAGGTTGATCAAATCAAAGCCTTAGAAAAATGGAATAAGTGGAGTAAAAAGAACAGCAAACTATAAATGCACACATACCTTCTCTCGAGGCCTCCCTGAGCTCCTACAATTTTACTTTGCTGAACCTGTGCTTGCAAACGTAAACGGTAATTGTCTCCTGAAAGAGGAATTCGTTCGACGATTGGAGGATAGGTAGCTGAATCTTTGCTTTCCCACCAAACTGATGCAATATTGTTGCCGTGGTATTGCCAGAGACATCGGTGTCCCCGAGAAAGATTGGATACTGTTCCTGCGGCCCGGCTACTTTCGTGCCCACGTATGTGGCACCGAATCGATAGCCAGTATTTGTAGGTGAAATCGATAAAGTATGAGAGACCTTAATAGGATCGTCATTGAAGAAAGTTTGATAGGAAAAACCAAAATGAAACAGAAAAAGAAATCAAGAAATACAATGAGGAAATAACGATACCACAAACTGCATAGAGGACCCACCTGAAAATGAGAGCTCAACCCTTTCGTGACCATGACCTTGGCCCCCTCAAAACACATCGGAAAGACATCACGGCACTTACGATGGAGTTCCTCGAAGCTACCTGAAAATCTGAAAGTAGCACAGCGAAGACGTCTGAGGACAATGCTCCTGTGACCACGTCAATGTTAATGAAGCCCAATTGTAAACATCTTCACGAGGGTCAGTCTCAGTTTCACATCGTAATTAAGTGAATCTCGCTTAACACCTTGTAGGAGCCTCTACCGCAAAAATGCGAAGAAACCTTGGGGCACCACTTGCCATTTATCTGCCTTCCCCGATTGCTCGCGCTGTGCTGCCAGTTCGCCAAGTGGGTACCGCCAACGACTATCATAGTCTGCGAACGGGAAGAGGAAAAGGAGTGGCTTGAATCAAAAGCGACAAACGAATCGTAAATAAGGCGAAGATCGTCTTGCTTGTGCTTGCCCAATAGGCTTCAACGCCCTTCCCGCGCTAAGTACACCTCGGACACCTCGGCCCTACGAAAGGAGATGAAAATACAATCGGGGAGCAGAGATACAGTCACTTGAGCTTATTTTGTAATTCCCTTCTTGAAAATACGGTTGCAGTTGTAGACCAAGTAATGACCAGATAATGAGTTGGTGTAGCCAACGGTCGTTTCTTAAAGGATAATGTAACACCAAACCGATGGCTGTCGTTACATAAAAACGTCTATTTGGAGCAAAGTACACCCGTTGTTTCGTTAGAATGTATCTGGCTGCAGTAAGCATCGAACGCTAATTTTGGTTAGAACACTGCTGACAATCAACTCTTGAAGTATAATAATAGCGGAAGTATAAAGCTTTGATCGTACAGGAAAAAAAAATCGGCACCTTGCAACCTATGTGCCCACAATGTGCCGAAGAAAAGAAGTAAGTTAAAAAAAAGCTTGAAAAGGAGATTACAGCGCAACTGATCTGTAGAAGACTACATACCTCATTTCGCGTGTTTTGATTTACCAGGGCTTCTGTTAGGGAGAGATTGAGTGTCCCGAGGATAATGCGACAGCGTCAGAAATCCACCAGACCAGGTAAGAGGAACTTAGAAAGCGACCAAGGCTTCCACGCTTGCATTTATGTCTGTGAACTTTGGAGTTGTCTGGCAGACGGCAACTCAAAGGTTCAAATGTTGGGATTTAAGGAATCGAAGGACGACGGAAGATATCTTGTAAGCACGTCAAAGATTTATCATCGCAACAGGCGAGCCTTTGCTTTAGCAGCACACTGACAGCAAATATTTCTTCCCAGTCTACGACCTAGGTAAGTATGTCCGACCAGTAGTTGGACTTGCGTTCTTACCAAGAGTTCAAGCTCTACGCGTAGAAGAGACAATCGGTAGAGCTCTTTACTGAACTAAGCAGAAGAAAAAACCCTAGGATCTGTCCAAGCTTAACACGGATGCGTTGGATAGCCAAAATATCAGACTTCAACTCATTTTTATTTACTTATTTATTTCAGGCGTGAATTACACGCATAAAGAACACAAAGCACTAAAGTGCTGATGTATACAGTTAAAACCTTCGACAGAACTGCTCCGCAGGTTGAAAATGTTTAAACGGTGACATAGATCTTAACAAGACCTTCGGATTCGCCAACATGCAAGTCTCTTAAAGTTTCACACTTCACGTAGCTGTTACAGATTGTAGGCCGTTACAACGACATTTGGCTGCGATCAATACCTTGACGCCAGATGAGACTCAAATCGGCATTCCTGTCTGCAGTGTAATGGCATAGTATGATGCCGGGTAGGCAGGAAATGCGGGTTCCAGTCCTGAATGGTGATCGAGCTTTGATCGCAGCCGAAATTTTGACGGCATAACAGAATCAATGTTTTCCGATAAATACCGGGAATTCAGAACAATAATGGTGCTGATATAAATCAGGGAAAACCAAAAAGGTAGCTTCATCCAACTCCCTTCTCTATCTCATTTCTGGCCCAATCCAGGTTAGGGAAACTGCCTACAGTTTGGGCAACTGACCCACTCTCGTACCGTAGAAATTTCCTCAGCCCCTGACACCGCGAAGCAGCCACTTAGCCGTTGGGCACCCATTTTTTGGTCGTACAAAGCGGCGTGCGGTTCTCCCAAAGTGGGATCGTTCCTCGTTTGTTTCAATAATACAGCCAACTGCAAGACTTAGAAATATCTCCTTGATAAAAAACAGCTAACCCGGATTAGTCGACGGTTTTGTGGGAGCGGCAGTCGCCTCGGCCGGTGGAGAAGGTTGAGCCATCTCAAATCCCTTAAAACAAGATATAGACTCTACAACTGCGTAAGTAAAGAAGAGCATAACAAATATGAAACCGCGAATATGTCGGATTTACACGAGGAGACCTCCAAAAATAACTTTTGCAACGAGTGCAAGTACTGACCGAAGGAACGGACGACCAGGGACCTACGGCCGTGAAAACAGAAAACGAGATCGAAGTGCTTAGTGTGCTCATAAAAACTGATCTCCAGAAAATTGGTGGTCTCCTACTTGGTCAGAGCAGTTCGCTAGAAAACATTAAGTAATACATTTTGAATTATGCAACAAGATTTTCAGCCAACGACACTTCACAGAACAACGCTCCGCTAAACACCGGGCTTAGAACGTTGTGCAAATCTCCGTAGAGCGGCTAAAGGTCAAAGAGCTTTTCTGCCTTCTCTGCCTAGGGGAAGTAAATGTTAGTCGCTGTGTGGCAGCTGGGTTGGGGAACTATACCCAACACTTGGAAGGCCGGCTCACTGAACTTTAAAAGCTCAGGGTTTCAGCGGAACTTCTCGGGGTGCTTTGAGATGCCCCGACAGCGAAATGACAAGAGGGACGGGATGTACTCCCATCCTGCAGCGAGAACAGGGTAAGTATCAGGTTGCTGCGACAGCAGCTTTCTGTCGTCGCATCAATGGTGAATTTGGGAGGGCACAGTGTCCGAGCGCACTGCACACGAGAATGGTTCGCACGCATTCGAAAAGGTGAGTCTAACCTTCAAGATTCGCTCAGGTCAGGACGTGAATTCGATGTCGACAACGACTGATTGCGACAGCTGGTGGAATCGGACCCACGGTGGACTGCTCGTGTATGACGATGCCTATGCTAGAGGGCTCAGCCGTCCATTGTACGTGGGCGGAACGGGTCACCATGGCCAGAAGATAGCGGCGTACGCCAGACTTCTCCTATGCGGTTGTGAAGAATAGTCGTGTCTCCCTCCCCTGCTCATTATACATAAATGATTAACCATTGAACCATCCTGAATTCTGTACAGAAGTAAAATCGCGTTACTCCTCCAACGTCTCGCAATCTGTACTGCTCCCGCTATCCGTTCAACGGGTATATTTTGGTCCATCGGCCTATTAAGCGATATTGTAAGTCTCTCGCGTACAACGCCTAGAGCAACAAGTCGATCTATTGCAGATCGCATTCCCTATACTAAAGGGAATCGTAAGCCTCTCGCGTATAACGCCTAGAGCCGCAAGCCGATCTATTGCAGATCGCATTTTCTAATTACTATTACTATTACTATTTATTACGCAGCATAAGGCACGCGTCAGATAAACAAAACTCAACAAAAACACTAGCAGAACAGATCCAAAAACAAGCAGAACAATCAAAATTTCTACGGGTTATTCAAAACTTAATAGCCGCTTCCCTGCTATTCGCCTACAGGCCGGGAGACAAGGAGGACTAGGTGCAACTTCGAGTTTGAGCGATAGGTATTCGGACCCGGCCCTACATGTAAACATGTGCAGCCGAACACTTGACCGAGGAACTCGAAACCTAATTTTCACCGAGCCGCCCCTAGTTCTGGATTCAAAAACATTAAAGAATTTGGACGAATCGATTTTGAGGATGCCAGATATTATTTTGAACACCATGCAAACATCATGAAATTTCCGGCGCGATTCAAGTGTGTGTAGTTTGAGCACAGCATTCCTAATAATTAACAGAATCACTCTCGGTTCACGCCTTGAGTTGGTCCAGTAACGACCAAAGCCTCTAATTAAGAGACTGCTAGACCCCCGTATTTATAACGAGGAGCAAATTTCTGTGCAAATAGCACTAGAAACCTTTCTTTCATCACCGAAATAAATTCCCAGTGTCCAAGACACTAGGAGGAGCATCTCTTAACTTCAAAGAGACCCACGAGAAGTCCCGCACAAAATGGCGTACACTTCCACAGAGTCCCGATCATGAGCAGCGCGTCAACGCTGAAAGTCCTTGTTGTAACGTACACAGAATACACAGTAAAAGTAGAGTATCCGCAAACGGATGAAAATACTTACGAAAAATGTAAGTCTACTACTGCACTTTTACAAAGCAGTATAGAGCAGGTAAAAGAGGGAAAGGAGAAGCTCGAAAAGCTTTATAAAGAGCCTCGAGAAAAGTACACAAATTGTAGAAATAAGTCTGATAAAAAGGACATATTGCTAGAAATTGAGCAAATAGAAGATGACTCACAGCTGCATAAAGAGCTAGCTAGTGCGGACAAATTAGTTTATAAACTAACTACACGTCATGAGGAATCCAAGTGCGTGAAAGGCACGATGAGCGTAAAACTAGGGTACATCTCACAGAGAGCCTTAATACTGCAGAACTTGTGCAGTACTAGTCCGCAGGGAGATAGGGCAAATCAAACTGAGCCGATTGAAATTGCGGACAGCAATATTTCTCAAAATTCCGTTGCTGATAATTTTATAGGAAGTGAGGCACGACGATATCGTTCAATAAAACCTCCCCAAGCGACATTACTGAAATTTTAGGCGACGCTGAAGATTTTTCGGAATTCTGGAGAATTTTCGAAACCCTTGTTCACAAGAGTAAGGAGCTTGGTGTTATGGAGAAAATCCTTCTGCTCAACGAAAGTCTGAGAGGAAAGGCACAATACTCAGTAAAGGGAATACAACTTGTGCCTAGATTATTCAAACTCTACAGGAAAAGTACTGTAATCATCCTGTAGATCGGTCACATATAGTGCACAAACTGCTCAGTTTGAAGCTAGCTAACAGTTCTGCGAAAAACTGCTCGTCTGTTTTCGATCAGGTACAAATACTGGTTAACCAGATGGTGTCCGCAGGCTATGATGTCCGTAGAACTTGTGACCCGATGTGGTATGAAATCATCTTAGCGAAATTTCCTCACGATGTGGTCAAACCACTATCAAGCCATTAGCAAGATAGCCAAACAATCGGTGACCTCATAGCTCATTTAAAGAAAGAGATTGCCGCTAAAGCGTACGTGGAGAACAGGCTGGGTCACAGAGAGAGTTGCGCTGAGTCCATCAAGAGATGCTATGAGTGACAAATTCCTGACTGTTCTCAGTGCGGAAAACAGCACCATAGCAGTCTGTGCACGAAAGGAAGCAGAAATATTCGAAGTTCCCCTCCACGTTCATGGAATACCAGTTGAATATCGGGGAGAAATAGTCCAGTAAACTCGCAAAGTGATGGAAGTAGCAGTATTAGCTACGCGTTGACATCAGTCTATACTAGTAACCCTTCCAACCCAAATCATTACTATATAATTAATAATTTTACTAAAAGTGAGGTTAACGGCATTAATATTTTAAATAATTTTGGAAATGACAACAAATGCACTAATTGTTCTGAAAATTGTAATATTTGCACAATAATTAATAAAACTGAATATATTCATTCCTCAGTCACAAATTTAAGGATTAACACTTATAACAAAAACTATGATAATTGCAATGTAAGTAATGTTGTATACTGTATAATATGCAACGATTGTCAAAAACAATATATCGGAATCACAACTAGAAAACTAAAATTCAGAATTAGAGAACATCTGTACCAAACTAAAAACCCTAAAATTAATAAATATTTATATACACATTTTGAAAATAATTGTAACAGTTTGTCTATTAAGATAACAATTCTAGACTCTTTAGAAGATAATGTAGACAAGGATATTCTTTTACAAAAAGAACTTTTTTTGGATAAAATTAATTAATACAGCTTACCCTTTTGGTTTTAATGACCATATTAAAGGTTACGGAAATATATCCGATATTGATAACCCTTTAACATATAAAGAAAATCATCCGTTTTATAAATTAAAAATTACAAAAGTTAGGAAAAGGAATGGCAAAAAGAATAATAAACGAGGAAATAAAAACATAAACAATACATTCGATATGTGAATTTTTTAATAGATTTAATCAATTAAATTCTATAGCAGAAATGTATAGATACATTAATACTTTTAAGAAAAAACATCTAAAAAAAGTTATAAATATAACATATAATAAAGAAAGTCTGGTTAATATAGATCCATATAATTATAGAATTCTTGTTAGCATGTTATGTAAATTCTGTTTTGACAATAGTAACAGTAATTATTTAAAACCACAACAAAAACACAATAACTATATTAACCTTGGAGTCACATATATCGGTAATGTTATAGATAAAATAAATTTGAATAAGATATTTAACAACAACTATATACGTGAAATTATAGAAAACAATTAAAATAAAAAATGTTGCCTTTCAGATGCGTTTTTAAATCACAACCTTCTTTCTCCAAGAAAATGTTCAATTACAATACATTAATTAGAAATACTAATTTGTCAGAATTAGATTCAATTTTCAATAATAAATGCTTATGTGTTGAAGAAAAATATAAAATATTTGTAGACAAAACACATGAACATATTATCACAGGTAATTTAGGAATAATTTTAGATAAAGTCATCAGAAATTTAATTTCAAACAGAACAAAATTTATTCCTAAACATAATGTTTCAAAAGAGAGCATTCAACTCTGGTTTGAAGAAGTTTTCTCTTTATTCCTGGATAAAATTAGAAATAAATATAAGTTAAAAGATTTTCACCTTAATTTGATTAAACAAAAGCTCAGTATTTTAAAGAAAAAGATATGGAAATCTTTACTATATCATATTACAGTGGAGAATAACTGTTCTTTTAAAAAATTAAATGCACATAAATTAGAATACTTGAATTTTTTTTTAAAAATTTTGTTATATGCCCTCTTGACAAAGCAAGTAATAATTACAGTTTCATTTCTAAAAAAATTCTATTTAATTACTTTAGCAAAAGAAATGGGAATTGTTTCTGAAAATAATGAATTAAAAATTTCTAACTTCAATCAAACATATGAAATATATAACAAAGAAAACGAGTTGGAAATTATCAACAGACATAAAATATTATGCTTAAATAATAAAATTAAAATTGATGGAACAGAAAGAGTTCCAATGATATATTGTTTACCAAAACTGCACAAAAATCCAGTGAAATTTAGATTTATTACTGGAGCTTATAATAGCTCCATGAAACCTCTTTCAAAAGAAATGACTGTAATTTTCACTTTTTTGAAACAACATTTTATTTAATAAATTAATGTAATAACATCCAGAAATAAGAATTTCATTGGTTATTGGTCTATTAATAGCATAAATATATCTGATAAAATAAGTAAAATCAATATCGAAAATTGTAAACTGTTTTCAGCAGACTTTACTAATATGTTTACTAGTCTTCCTCATAATATTATATTGAAAAATATAAAATAATTAATAAAAATATGCTTTCCTAATGCAAGTAAGAAATATATTGCATACATACAATGGACACAATAACATTTATTACACTAATAATAATACACAAGGTGAATATAAATATTATACAGCAGAAGATTTAATGTTTTTTACTGAATATTTACTTAAAAATAGTTTCACAATTTTTGCAGGCACAATTTATAAGCAAATTGAAGGAGTACCTCAAGGTAGTAATTGTAGTCCATTAATTGCTGATCTTACGTTATCAATATTTGAATATAAATTTTGTAAAAAGCTAGTAACACAAAATCGTCATATAAACATACATCTATTTAGATACATGGATGATATTCTTATAATTCACAATAAAAACAATCAACATATACAAGAAATACTTGGTAAAACATATGAAAATTCTCTTAAATTTGAGACAACACATGAGTCAGATTACGAATGCAATTATCTTGATCTGAATATCAAAATTATTGACAATAGGATAGTCACAAAATTATATAATAAAACAGATAATTTTAAATTTTATGTTATTAGATTTTCCCATTTCAACTCAAACATTTCTATAAAAGTTAGAAAATCAATCATATTCACAGAAACGTTAAGATTAGTTAGATGTTGCACGGTTTTTAACGATTTTATTGAAAATCTTATTAAATTGATAACTCGACTTATTAAAAATAACTATCCAATAGATATAGTTATAAGAAATATATTTAAATGTATAAATAGAAATAAACATTTATTATATAAATATAATCAGCATAATATATTGCATCTTATACCCAATTTACTTAATTATAATACAAATAATTTAAAATACCGATATAGTAACACTTCCCTATAGAAGAATATAAGGTTTTGTAGTTAAATATAACATTAGAATGAAAGCAGAAAGTGCATTTCGACGGATAGTGATAAGGATAGGTTGATACACTTTAACATAAACATAGTCGGTTTCATTTTATTGTTATCTCTTACAGCGATTGGTAAGTTCTTAAGTTACAATACATACATTTAAAAAAATAGTTTTAAAAAATAAAAATAATTTGAAAATAAAATAAAATAAAATAATAATGTTTTAAAAAATAATTTTGGAAAATATTTTAAAAACATTGATTAAAAAATAATAATAAAATATAATAAAACTTTTCTAAATAAATGAATGAATAAATTAAATATTTTTTTACTTAATTTTAATAATATAATAATTTTACAAAGAAATTGAAATCATAAAAATTTAATTTCAAAGAATGTAAAACAATAATTAAAACAATATAAATTATAAGTATTAATTATAAAATTAAATAATGTATATACATTAATGTGTATATGTGTTTGTTTGTTTGTATATATCTGTGTAGGTATGTATTTGTATATGTATATGTGTATGTTTGTGTATGTGTGTATGTATGTATGTACAAGAATGTGTGCATGTAGAAATGAATGTGAGAATGTGCATGTATGTACATATATATGTATACATGTGTATATATACATATGTATGTGTGTATATGAATACATAATTATATTAAATTTATTTAGTTGTTAGTAACAATGTGTTAATAGTTTTGAATTATGGTACACTTGTGTTAGAACATAAGTGGTCGCTATGATTTCGTTTGTACAATTTAGTTGTTAGTACAATCTATAAACACAATCTTTTAATACAGTACTAACAACTAAATTAATACGTCACCTTCTTCACTGATGAGCCTCGGGGTGACTAATTATAAACATGTTTTGTATGAAGGTAGAGGCGAAACAAAACATGTTTGAATTGTTGTTAGTTTGGAGTTTATTAGTTTGTTTTGTTGTTTTGAATGTGACTGTCCTTTTAGTAAGATTGTTATATTATTGTATTTCATGTTGTTGAAGATATATATATATATATATATATATATATATATATATACGTATATATATATACTTTATAAAAATTTAAAAAAGACAATTTAATTTCAGTAAATGATAACATAGTAAATATTTAAAGAATTTTATGCATAGAGTTACAACTAATTCTATTTAGGAAACAATGGGATGAATAATAATCCCCATAAACTACCAAAAATGGTCGCCAAAACATTGACAATACCTCGGAATCAAAATCCGAAGTCAAGCCATTAACTCGTCGTCGTATTCCTTCAGTCCATATCAAGCTACCTTCACTTCCACCTTTTCGCTGCCTTCATTCTTCAACAAGTCGCTCATCGCCACTTCTTCCGCTGTCTTCAACCCTCCACAAGCCGTACTCCGCCACCACTCTCACCGGCTTCAAGGACAAACAAGCCGTTACCCATCATCAACTTCCGAGCAGACTTCAATCGCCTTCAGGCTGTCACTTCCACTACGGAAGCAGTTCGACTGCTTCAAGTGATCTGCTATTCGCACATTTTTGTTTGTATACGTGTCTCTGTTTCGGCGCCGGCGACAGTATCGTCGGCGACGATGATGCCTCTACCAGAAGAGGGCTCAGTCGTCCACTGTACGTGGGCGAAACGGGTCACCATAGTACTTTATATATGGTAACACATAGTTTCCTAGGTTTCCCAGTTTTTTTTTTTGCGGTCACAGTGATTTAATTTTTTAAAGGGTCCGACAATTTAGTTGGTATTAGTTTCAGAAAATATGTCCACTTTGGAGGACTCTAATTTTGGAATATTAAGTTTATGTGTGCTTATATCCATTGGCCCGCTAAACGTTATAGTTGAAATCAAGCTGCGAAAGTGGAACCTTTGGGGTTGAAATCGTTAGTAACTATACGCTAGCAAAGTTGCCCACATGACAATTTTTGCAGATATCCGCACAGTTTTCCCATGACTAAAGTGACCACAGAATCATTTCTTTGAAGAAGGAAGCACAGGGATTTGGAGGCCTGTAAAAACTCCTTATTCTCCTCCATATGTGAGATTTTGACTAGGCTAGAGGACATTTCGGCCACTCAGCTACGCAGCAAACTCACTCCAAATGGGAAAATCCAAATTTCGTTTAGGATTCACAGACAGGTAACTCGTATCGAGATCAAAAGGGGCTGATTAAGTCGGTTTCTCAATCTTAATAATTACGTTTATTGTAAAAATCTAATGAAGAACAACACTCAAACAGAAGTGACGGCCTGGGATATACCGCAGGTGAAAGCCAAAGTCCTGAGTTGTGAAGGCGCTGTTAAAGAAGAACGAATTCGATTAAACTTTCTGGGATGCGCCATGCATTTAACTAGCACGAAAGCGTAAATACGAGATAAGAATGCAAGCATGTTAAATAAAATGAAGAGGCCGTAGTTATCCAAGCCTTCTTTGGTGTACGCCGCGTATTCTTCTTCACCTCTGTGTGGTTGATCAATGTCGCGCCGCGACACCGGAAGTGTGAAGAACCGAGTTAGGCAACAGCGTTTTCAGATGGCGCGAGGAGTCACAAGGGCAGGCCAGAGGAACGATCAGGATTTCACCTGCGCCCTGATCAGGACAATTAGACGTTTGACTCTCAATAAACAGGATCAAATGAAAAAAAATTGAAACTGAACTACTCCTCAAGTCAGAACTAACTGACGAATGCACTCGTGGGCTATTTTTCCATTTTTGAACAATTTTTAAATGACGTTTTTTTCATATTTGGAGTAGAGTTTGCTGCGTAGCTGAGCAGTCAAAATGTCGTCTAGCCCAGTCAAAATCTCACATATGGAAGAGCGTAAGGAGTTTTCATATCCAAATCCCAAACTTTCCTTCTTCAAAGAAAAGATTCTGTGGTCACTTTAATCAAGGGAAAAGTGTGCGGCTAACTGCGAAGAAATATTGTGTGACCAACTTTGAAAGCGTATAATTACTAAGGAATTCGAACCTAAAGGTCCCTCTTTCGCCGCATGATTTCTACCATCACGCTTAGCGGGACAAACACATACGTAAGCACATACAAATTTGATATTGCGAAATTAGAGTGCTCAAAAGTGGAGATATTTTCTGAAAACAGTAGCACTTAGATTATGAGATCCATCAAAAATTACATCATTGTGACCGCAAAAAAAAACTGGGAAACCAAGAGAACTATGTTTTACTATATATGGTAGAAAATAGGCTTTCTTCTTCTTCTTATTCTTCAGCTTTTGTCCATCATCGTCGCGGGGTCCGCTCTTCTGGTGTTACGACGCCACCTTTCCCGATCCTGCGCTTGATCAGGGTGGGCTCCAGCTACCTTCATGTCCGTGTGTAACGTATCGGACCAACGCTGCTTCGGGCGTCCTCTAGGCCGCTTTCCAGATACTTCCAACTCAAGGCCTATCTTGCGGACGCTGTCTTCTTTCCCACGCAGAACGTGGCCGTACCATCGCAAGCGAGCTTCGCGCATCTTGTCCGCTATCGGCGCGACACCGAACTTCTGCCGAAAAGCATCATTTCGAATGCGGTCCATGCGGATGACTCCAGCCGTCCAGCGCAGCATCTTCGTCTCCATGACGCTGAGGCGCGTTTCAACTTCCGTAGTCGCAGGCCAACACTCAGCGCCGTACATCGCTACTGGCCGCACGACGGCTCTGTAAATCTTCGACTTCATGTGCTCTGGGATCTTTCTATCGCAGAGCACGCCAGTCAGCGAACGCCGCTTGGACCAAGCTGCACTCACGCGTGAGTTCACTTCAACCATCAGTCCGCCGTCAGACGCTATTGCTGATCCCAGGTATTTAAACACCGAAGTGCGTGAAAGTTCAGTACCGTTAATCTTAATGGAGCCGGACTCGTTCACGTCAGTCGTTAGGTACTCGGTCTTCTTGATGTTCAATTTGAGTCCGAACCTCGCCAGACGGTCGCACCAAGCTTGCACCTGCAACAAAGAGGAGCGGAGAAAGCGCTGAACCTTGGTGCACCCCAACAGAGATGGGAAACTCCATTGAGGTTCCAGATGCAGCTTGCACTCTACTCTTTGGGCAAGAGTAGAGCATCCGCACCCACTCTATAAGTTCATCAGGTACGTTGTGTCGTCGCAAGGCGTACCATATAACCTCACGCGGTACGCGGTCGAAAGCCTTCTCCAAGTCGAGAAAGGCGATATGCACCGGCTTCTGTCTCTCGCGATGCTTCTCCACCAGGAGGTGGGCGGCGTGTATAGCATCAATGGTCCCACAACCAGACACAAAGCCGCACTGGTTGTCGGGGAGCTTGACGATTTCACGGATTCTTCTATCGAGGATTCGCTCGAAGATCTTCATGCTATGCGAAAGCAAGCGAATCGGACGGTAATTGAAGCAGTCCGCAGGACTGCCCTTCTTCTTCCAATCGTCGTACTGTTATGCCAACACTCCGGTACTTTCTTCTCCTTTACTACCTGGTTGAAGAACTCAGTCAACCACTCAGCAGGATACCAGAGCTTCGACTTCCAAACATCGGCTGCCAGATCATCCGGCCCTGTCGCCTTACCGGGCTTCATCTTCTTCAGAGCCGCTTCTGTTTCCTCCACGGTGATCTTGTGAACGGGACCGTGAACAGAAGCCACAGAAGGGATGGCCGGATGAGGAAATCCCATAGTGGAAATTTCCTCAAAGTAATCACGCCATCGCTTCAGCGCCTTTTTGCGGTCTGTCAGAAGATGTCTCATCATTGATGCCAACAAACTTTTCAATGTCCTCGGTTTGGCGATGGCGGGTCTTAGCAAGTCGGTACAAATACCGCTCACCATCGCGCGATTCGAGCTTTCGGTAGACATCATCATAATGAGTGGCTTTCGCAACAGCCACGGCTTTCTTTGCAGCTTTCTTCGCTTCTTGATACTTCCGCCAGTTATCGGCTGTCTTTTCGCCGAGAAACACGTGATAAACCGACTTCTTCTTTCGCACTTTTGCTTTCACGTCGTTTGTCAACAGCCATGTCTGTTTGTCAACCTTCCGTCGCCCAGGCTTCGTAATGCCGAGTTCTGACTGTGCAGCTTGACGAATCGCGTCGGTTGCTTTCTTCCAAGTTTCATCGACAGTCGTAACTGTCGGTAACCGCACGCGAGAAATCACAGCTGCTTCCTTCTCTTTCATTCGCCACCACTTGATTCTTGCAGCACCGCATCGCTCGACCTGCTTCAGCCTCGTAGAGGCGATCTTCAAAGTACAGATCAGCGGTCGGTGCTGTGAGGCGACCGTCTCATACGGCACGACCTTCGCGTCTGTGACAAGGCTCCGGTCGCGATCCTTCACAAGCACAAAGTCTATCTGAGACTTGGAGCTCCCACTATAATATGAGATGAAGTGGGAGTCTCGTTTTCGGAAAACGGTGTTCACAATGGTGAGGCTATGCGATTACGCATACTCAAGAATACGCTCACCATCGGGGTTACGAGACCCGTATCCGAAACCACCATGACAGCTGTACCCGTCCTTCGCAGCACCTACATGGCCATTAAGGTCACCAACGACTATGATGAAATCTTTCGACGGTACCTCTGCTGTCTTCTCATCAAGCAGGTTCCAAAACTCATCCTTGGCTTGATCGGAGCAGCCAGTCTGCGGAGCATACGCAGAGAAGAGGTGATAGAGTCGCTCCTTAGCGGCGACAACGATCTTCATCAATCGATCGTCAAAGCGCTCGACGCTTACAACCGAGTCACGAAATCGTTCGGAGACGATTATTCCGACACCACTGGTGGTCCTGGAACTTCCACATAGAACGGCCTTGAAGCCACGTCCTATGTCCCTTGACTTGCGGCAGGACCACCTCGGCTCCTGCACCGCACAGAAATCAACTCTTCTTCGCTCCAGTGCTTCAACCAACTCGCACGAGCGGCCCGTCAACGTACCCACATTCAGCGTAGCCACGCGGATCCTGCTTACGTTACGGGACTTTCGGACTAGCTCAGTTGCCCCCCGATGCCGTCCTCGCATCAGGGACCCTCGCATACTTCTCACACTCGCCGGGCTCTGCGAGTGCGAGTCGGCTCCCCCGGACGCAGTAGCACTACCTCGAAATACGTGAGCTGACATACACCATGTGATGTGACATGGGTCTTCGTAGGCCGGCCTGTCACAAGGGCCTGTCGCCTGCATTCGAATGTCCGTGATTAGCTTAGCTCGCAGAGCGAGCAGTTTCTAGTGGCACCACGTGGAGGAACAGACATCGCCACCGGTAGATGGTAGAAAATAGGCTTTAATAGGATGAATTTCTTCCTTCATTAGCTACTCAGGAGCTGATTGTGTAATTATCTCCCGCGAGCGAAGGGGTCAGCTCCCTCCAGGCAGAAATTAGGTCCAGGAGCTACTTTTCAGGCGCTCGCTAGGCGCTTCGCAGCTCATCGGGAAGAGGGCTCGGTGCTGATCACGAATGTGTTTTAATTTACATTGCGCTCAATTTGAAGAGCCTCACAGAAAAGCGACAAAAAAGGCGTTTTTCGCTTTTTCCGCCAAGGACCAAAAGACAAGGTCGGTATTGTAGCAATGTCATGATAGCAGTTGAGATATCTAGTAACCACGAGTTTGACAACTTTTCAACAGCATTTTTCTTTGTTGACGTTTCTGACAATCACTATTCGTAAATATTGTGTTTTGTTATCATTGATATAAACGCTGCAAAAGCATCCAGAAGGTAGGTAATTTTTATGAAAGCTTTATTCGGCTTACGTTTTGGAGTAACCGCGTTCTTCAGAAGCTAAAACAGATAAGAGGAGTTTTAGAATTCGTCTATCCACCCTATTCATATTGAAGATCGCAGCGGAGCTTTATTGTATAATAATCAGGACTTAAAATCTTATATGGCACAATTTTACTGTGATGTTCCTGCCTTCAGATGGGAGAAATTTATTTCCGTGACAAGCCCATGCTTTGGATGCGATCGATGATATCAGGGAACGTAGTTGCCATACGTAAACTGCCATGACTCGCAGATTTTTTGGAGCCTCCGAAAAATTCATAGAGCATTGAAAACTTGAAAATGTAGATTCTACAAAAGGCGGGCTCGAAACTCAACAGCTTCCATGTGACAGAGGATCGATTCTTTGAGCAAATGATGCAAAATCGAGAGGCAGAGGCCTGATTATAAAGAAGGACGTTTCAGAAGGACGTGATTTTATTATTATGTGTCAAGCAGGGCTTGAAATTTTATATGGTGTAATTTCACTTTCTGATGTTATTTCCTTCAGAAGGTAGAAAACTGTTTCTTCGAGAGGTCCATTCCTATATTCCGTCAGTGATAAGAACAACGAAAAATCTTGTAGAGGAAGCACTTAGGTCATCCTTAGCAACTTGAAGTTTTGTAGAGTGCAATTTCGGACGTGGATGTCGCTCGTTCAGGTAGAAATTTGTCGTGTCCACGACATTCAGGAAAAAGCTGAAAAAATCGAACACTTCGTATTGATTCGAAATATGCCGGCAGGGAATTTTTATTTTGAAATTGTGGGAGAATCAGCATTTAAAACTTTATAATCTTCAATTTCATATTCTTAACTTCAGAAAACGGAACTGCACGTGAACTCCACATTGGCGAAGCCACACTAGACAAAAACAACTCATTAAGGGATGGAAGGAACAACGTACCAAGAAAATAGGGTAACCCTCCGCCCCAATGAAAACGACGCCACAGTACCCCTCCCGTCGATTCTCGAACCTAAAACTAGAGCCTGGATCCCGCATTTCGCCTTTCGCACGTTTTCCTGCATCCGTAGTGTCAAATCTGCTATTTTGCTTTATTTCTTCCCTTCGCTGACAACCTTTGTACTGATGAACTCTCCTAATCTCGGCTTCTGAGGCTGTGCTGTTGCTCTCGCCCTCCCGCCAATTCTCTGCTGCACGAGAATCCTCTTCAAACTGTCCAGCATTCTCGATTGTGCTGTTCAGCTTGAAAGGCTGTTAATTAATGCTACCCGTTTAGCTCCCTTTGTTTTTCTGATTTCTTTTACAAATGTGAACTTTTTGTGATTTATGAACATGAAGATTGACCGATCCCAAAGGCTACCGTCCAGGCTTCAAAGGACTCGGAAAAAGAGTGCTTGGTATGTAACGTTCTGATATCTCAATGAGAAGATCTTATCTTACGTTAGGTTCATGAGGTATTTTAAGATCAGCCCAATTCACAAAGGCATCAAACAAATCTTTCAGTTCATTACTTAGTTGAGTCTCGGTTTGTTGTTAATCCCTTATTGATCGTTCCTTTTTCTTTTCCTTTCTTGATATCACGATGATGTTCATTCCCTATGGATTGTTACAGTTTTCAAATTTGGCACACCTATAGGTGTATGAAGTAAATAAATAAATAAATAAATAAAAGCGTCGTTCATTCATTCGTTGGGTCTACAAGACTCATTGTCTCTTGGACTCGACGACTTTGGATAGGAAATATTTATGTCTATGTACACAACATTACGTAAGAATCATTTCAAAGGGTGTTTCAGAGGTGCACTGTGGCCCTTGCTCTAGCCGTCGAAAATTCTGATAGTCAAGTGCTGGTCCTCACAGAGCAGTACGTTCAAGCAGTTGGCCGCTTCAAGCTGTCTTCATGAATTGATGCACGAATCCGGAATGTCGTTGAAGATGCTCCAGTCGGGCTCCTTCGATTTCATCGTCGGATACCAGTACTCTTGCTTGTACAGCGAGAAGTTGGTGGAGTGCGGGAAGTACAGCTCCCAGCCGTATGTCACATCTAAACGGCGTTGGTTTGGTCTAAGTCTTCACGTATGTACCTTTTATGTACATCCTGATACGTAAGACGAAGTATCAAAACACACTTCTCTGTTCCGAAGAGTAGCCTCGGATGAGCGACGGATGTCGTCCGTTGATGTCGACGTCTTCCGGTGGTTCGCCCTCGTAGACGATTACCTCCCTATACCGACCATTCAGGGAGACTTGTTCGTCTCGTTGTTTCCTGATATACGTTAAACCCATCCTGAAAGCGAAGTATTAGGTAAAAAACCGCACGAAGGGTAGCAGTTCTTCTGGTTTAGTGCTCCGTCGAAAGGGCAGTGGGTTTCGTAACTACGATTAGAGTTTGAGAAATTACGAGAATCACTGACCCCTCGATGAACTCGCTGTAGCCCTGGTCCATGCGCGTGCAGCGCACCTTCGTTTGGAAGTAGGTGATGTCTTGAAAGACGTAGTACGAATACTGCCAGTCACTTGGCGTCAGACCCACGCGATGGTAGAGCCGCTTCTTGGTGGCATCCTGCACCCAGGCGGTGTCGTACGAGACATACTGAACAGTTCTTTGATGTGAGAGAAATTGCGGACCTAGCGATCATACAGCATTGCAGAGAAGCGTTGAGACGCCTGCATTGAAAAAAAGAGAAAAACATGGAATGATCGGCACTGTAAGCAAGGACTGTAGATGAGTGAGAAATGTCAAAGTTTATTCTCCCACGAGCTGCATGCTTTCAAAGCAAAAAGGAGACTTATGAAGTGAATTTGAACACATTCCATGTTGAAATGGACATCTTCCAAATCATGTCTGGTCACGCTCCAAGAAGGTCAAGGCAACTTTTCAGATTAAAAGAATTTACTATGACCTTCTTTAAGAATTAGGCTATTTCTTTACATACCGTTCCAGGATTGTGAGTACACTGTTTGAGTACTGAAAATATTCTTTTAGCTGTGTGATTAATCACAGGAATATGTTGAAGTGCAGAAAAGTAAAAATAAAAAGTATGAAAAAAGTACTGCAAAGTACATCATGCTGATAGTAGATCGCGCAATGCAGGACTAAATTTTTATTTTATTAATAGCAAAAGAATTTTGGACGTGCTGAACGAATGCATGGCCCATCCACTTCCATAAAAAACTAAAAATTTTCTGTTTTTTGAACACTATAATAAGCCTAGACTCATTTCAAATAGCTATTTTATTATTTCAAATGGCGAACTTCATGAAAAATTCAAACGTTGCCTTCATATTTTTGGAACATGTGATTAATAAGTTTCCACATAAATTCGAAAAGAGCTTCTTTGCTATTTGACTCCTTTTTTATAAAATCCAGTTTAAAACGTGTCGAAACTGATCAAGGGGATTTCAAAGGTATCAATTTGAGGTGGAAATGTCATACATGGTTCACACATATGCGTCAAGCTCCGAAAGAGTCACTATTATTTGTTACTAATAAAAACGCAAATGTGCACACAAATAAACTTTTGTAACCATGTTGTTAACACGTTATTATACTAACATACTATTAACCAGCTTTATTAAATATTTTTTCCTTGATCGAACACAGGTTCAAGGACGTGATTTGGCGGTGGATTCTCCAAGTTCTGGGCAATTCCTATTCCGACTCTATTCGATTTCAGCCCTCTTAGTACGGCATTTTATAAAGCCTTAGCTTCCTCAAATTGTTTCATATTTCCATGTGTATTTCTACATATTTCTATTTTCTTTATTTCAACAAAACATTTCAAAGCATTGCAGGGGTGAGAACAGCGCGACAGGCTAGTCACTCTGGTATACGGTAATTCTTGCAAGATTGCTCCTCTTTCATAGAACAACACCAGTGGAAGCGCAGAAAGCACCTTGAAGAGCTCCTGTATTTTGCTATCGGAATGAAAACGATGGAAAACACTGCGGCACAACCGCCGAAACATGTATAGAGACAACAGGTGCATATTTTCAGTTTCAAATCCTCTAATGAAGCATCAAAAGCATCTATATCCACCCAGGTTCCAAGTTTAGATGACCTTCGCGAAATAAATAAAAATTTAGAATAAAAATAATAATAACAAATCGGAAAAATAAAGTCAATCCAATTTAGAACAGAAGAATCACTTGGAACTGTAGAGTTAGCTATATTTTTTTGCAAAAGCAATTAAGAAACACCTTCAGTTTTTTAAAGTGAACATGCTGCTCTTCTAGTGTGAGTCCCAAAAATGTCTCTGATTTAGTCTGGCTAGAAATATTTATAATTTTTTACTGGCGAACGGGGCAGGTTCCAAAGTAAGATCTGAAAATGCTTTTTTCTAAGCCGCTAGAAATCGGGGATGGTATGGTTCAAGAGGTGCTATGCGAATACATAACTTTTTTTCCATTTTTTTCATTTCCATCCGAATAAATAATGAATATCGAATGATGGATCTAACGAAATAATCTACTCTATGTAGGGTGAGGGAGAGGAATGCCTAGAAAAGTAAATCGAACTCGGGGTGGTCTCTCCTGGGCAAGAATTCCAAACCACCGTCCTTTTGTAGGCTAGGTTTAGTGTGTTGTGCTTGAGTAACAATATCCTGTCAATTTTGTTAGCTATCTTACTTAAAAGCTCAAAATCCGAATCTGATGTCTGTTCTGAAAGCAGCCTTTTGAAATTGGCTTGAGAACTCAACAATTTTCATCCTCTTATCCATTTGTGCACCCGTGTGTGTGTAGCTCGTTTGGCACAAAGTTCCTCATAGCTCTTTATAGAACCAATTGAAGGCACTTTCTAGGGCTAAGGCATTTCCGTTCTAAGAATAACGTGGTCCGCCGTCTACAACGACGAGAACTTCAAGAAAACCACTTCAACGTTCACATTTGGTAGCTATACCGAGCTTACCGTATACTGCTCCTCTCCATTCACAACTCCTTTCCGATAGAGCATCGTCAGCGTACCGTTGGGGCATTGTTGATTGATATCGTATGGAAAGTAGAGAGTTGCATTCACGTCGATGGGCTGATTCTGACTCTCTTCTGCTGAATAAAAAAAATTTATAGAACCCTAAATCTTTTATTTGTTTCTATCACTGGGAGGAATAAAATCAATCCTGTACAATGAAGTTTCTCCCGATCGCGCTGCGAAATACTATAAGCTATGGTAAGGTTTCAATGATGAAGGATAACAGTCGCCTTTAATTAATAGCTCTTTGGGACACGCCAGGCATTCTACTTCCTCGAGATATCATGCATAATGTCGTGGAATACATGCTCAGCACATAGGATGAGCTGCGGTGGTCCGTTGAGGGACAAGCCGCTGGTTTATCTTTCCCAGAAAAGTCTCGTACTAGTTCGTTGACTTCGGAGGGATTAATGGACCCTCCGAATGTCTCCTCCGGGCATTGCGTGATAGCCTAGTTAGGGTCAAGGTCAACAACAACCGAGGATCCTATTCATCGTTGCGCCCTATCTAGTGCTCCGCTCCTTTGCAGTGGCGCAAACACCGAATCATTCAGTGGCGAATACCACGAAATCATTATGACCTATGCCGCTACCGTTATCAAGTAGGCGGTTGCTAACATTCACAGCGCTTACTAAGTGGAGAACAGCTTTTAGAAGCCACCTTAGACAGCCCTTTAGAATGTAGTAAATGGTGTAAGGATTCGCTTTCTGCAGTCAACACATCTAAGATCTTCATTGTGGAATGCATGAAAGGAGATGCTGACTCCAGAGCTGGGTATTAGAAATTCTGTGAACTTTCAAACCAACTGAAGGAAGTCGAACACTCGCTGTGGAGAGGAGGCCAGTTTTTAACAATTTCCTTGCCTTAGTGGTTGAAAAAGATGTGAAGGCATGTTAAAATTTTAATAAACTAATCTGGCCAAGTAGGTTGCAGACATTTTCTAACGAAACATTGAGCCTGAAACACATTATGGTTCAGTATTAAACATTAAACATTTATTGTGCCAATTGCAGTAGATAGTATAGATGGGTGACGAAGTTAGGTATAGCTCTTGGCTTGGTGTAGTTCTTGGCTTGACGTACTTCTTGGCTTGATGGCGAAGTTAGGCATAGTTCTTGACTTGGCGTAGTTTGGCTTGACGTAGTTCTTGGCTTGGATAAGAGATAATCATAGTCCTTGAGGAGATATGATGCATAGTTCTTGGTTTGTGATACGAGATCCATATAATACAACCATAGTTGATGATAAGATATGGCGAATAGTTCTTCGCTTGTAATAAGAGATCCAATAATATACCTATATATAAGTATGTCGATCTTCAACCATTTAAATATGGGGACATATCAGAAGCCGTGCAGAGAAACCTCAATGTTATGATTACAGTAACTAGCACTTCGATATAACAAAATGGTATAATAAAATTCTTAAATTATAGTTGTGAAAGCATGTGACTTAGAAATTGTTTATGACAGTGGTTGTGAAGAAGATTGCTATGTTAATTAGAAAAAATTTATCTTAATATCAATGAGAGATGAGTCTGGAATGCATGGGAGTTTCTGTATATGAAAAGGTCGTTGTTTAAACTGTTCCATAGATTTACACTTTTTACGAGGAACGAGTTTTTGTACTGAGTCGTATTAGGTTTATTAGGTCTTATCCGATATGGATGTCCCCTATTAATGCTAATTGTCCGAGAAATTTCAAACAGATCAGAGATACTAAGATCGATCTCATTTGTAGTCAATTTGTATATTGTTGCATCCGCAATTTTTCTTCTGAATTCTAAAGAATCGGCGCCAAGTTGGGATAGGCGTTGCTCGTACGAAAGGTCCATTAACCCGCAATGGCGGAATAAACGATATGTGAAACTTTGTTGGACGTTTTCAATTTCTGTAATCAAGCTACTTTTTTGTGGCGACCAAATTGCGTATTGTAAAGTCACATTCTTCATGGGCTGTGAGCATACTCGTTTATCTGTTAACTATGCGTTTTCAGAATCGATATTTGCCTCGCAATGAAGTGAGCAATCGCACTTCCTGGCGGAGTTTATGGTTACCAATCTTGCGGCAGTAAATAGCATAACGCCAAAGTGGTTTTGACGTCAGATAATGAATTAAAAAGTTCAGGAGGTGAGGTTTAAATCGCTGGGCTTAGTTACCGCCCTGTGCCCTGTTCTATGTAGGTGGTGCTCGCCTGCGAAGACAGAGGTGATCTCAAGCGGCAGGTGCAAGCTTGGTGCGACCGTTTGGCTATGTTCAGACTCAAATTGAACGGCAAGACCGATTACCTAACGACTGACGTGAACGAGTCCGGCTCCATTCTGATTGGCGGCATTGAGCTTGCACGCGCATTGGTTTTCAAGTACCTGTGGTTAGCAATAGCTCCCAGTACATGGCGAGCATCCGAAATAAACTCATTCCAGCTCACCGAACATGGCCAGTATGGGATTTAGGGTTTAGGGCGTGGTGGAAATTGTTAAACATGGAACAAAGCATAATCTCAAAGCGCTTACTCGACTTAAATCCACATATAATAGCTTTCCTATCAAGTATGGGCTTCTTCAGAAGCAGGGTTAGATATCTGTTTGTGCTTTGGGTGGTTTCGCAGCAATTCACATGCCTTAAGTGTTATGGCCTCGATTTCCCCAGACAACGTGAAAACGGGATCAGAATGCTGGTAGATTTCGCTTTGAGGTGATAGAGATTATCGAACCCATTCGTATCAGAGAGGGCAGAAACAATTCCGCATATTGACAACATCCCTTAGTCTGCAGCTTGTCTGGTTTACGCTTTCGACGGACTCATCGTAATCATGAGCTATGCACGGTTTACGAGATTCGGAATTCAATTGGGACACTTCTCCGCTTCCAAGTATTCATAACTGGGATCTGCAGAGTTGTAGACGAAGGTCAGACATGCGAACAAGCAGAATTTCAGAGAGGTCACATCAGCAACATGGCCACATCCCTCGTTGCGAAGCTTATCGAATCATCATCAGGACGATGTGCAGATGAAAAAGGGCACACTAGTCGGAGGTGGCTGATGGATAACAATGCCTCTTCATTAATTAGCTTTTTCTGTAAATAATATTAAATATTAGAAATATTAAAATTGAAAACAAAAATACCTAAGAAGGTTCGTTTCGCTACATTATTCTTCATACTAACCTTATTTTATGTTGTAGCACCTCCCCTGTGGCTCATCAGTGAAGAGGGGGAGATGCTACAAACTAAATAAGTGTTGATTAAACTCACGTATGTTTGTTCCTTCCTCCAGTACCGCTCACAGTGAGCGTATGCCAAAATAGAAACTACACAGTTGTGTATATCATTAACATATTGATATTACTGTTACGATTAATGTGCATTCAGTGTTGATTGTTGGTGTATTGGAGTAGTTTAAACATGATATAATTAATATTAGGAATTGAGTGGATATAGACCTTAAAAAGTAGTAAAGTATATTTTGGAATAATTATTTAATGTTTTTAATAAAATTAATCATTTTATTATTCACATTATTATCTATTAAGTTATATTTATAAAAAATTTATTGGTTTTTGTAAATACATTTTAATATGTTCTTAACTATAAAATTTTTGTTAAAACCATTATGTATAAATATATCATAAAGTTCTTTTATTTTATTATTAAAATATTCTAGTTGGGAACATGTTTTTGCAATCCTTAAAGTTTCTGTATAAATAGTATTACTTTTTATAATAATTGAGATTTCCGAATCTCTGTGTGGGAAGCTATTAACTTTAAAATTAAAAGAATCTGTTTTATTATATAAATTAGTAATTATTTTGTTGTCAATAATTTTTATAGTCATGTCTAAATAATTACATTTATATTCATTTTCATGTGTCTTTTTTAAAGCAATTAAATTTTTATAAATTAGATTTAAAGTATTGTCAATAAATTCTTCATTATAATTATGAATTATAAGTAGATCGTCCATATATCTGAATGGTTTAAATAATTGATTACCATTTATAATGGTATTCTTAGAGTATTCATATTCAAACATCGACATTGTAAGATCTGCTAATAGTGGACTGAAATTTCCGCCTTGTGGAACGCCTATGTTTTGTTTGTATATCTTATTAATAAATATACAGTAACTGTTTATTAGTAAATAATTAACTAAATATAGAATATCTGTAATATTATAATATCTGTATTTATAGTTATCTTTAATATTATCTGTATAGAAGGTTTTATACCCATTACTAGCTATATAATGTTTTCCTGCATTTTTAAAACATATATTGAGAAGATTTTTGATATTTTCTATTATGACATTATGTGGTATATTTGTGAACATATCTGTAAAATCCGCTGAGTATAATTTGATTTTATCATTTTTAATATTAAATAGTTCATGTGTTATATTACAATTATTAATAGCCCAATATGTTTTAATTGTTCTACAGTTGTTATTTATAATATTAGTAATTGATAAAATGATTTTTAAAATGTGTAAATAAGTTGCAGAGTTCTAACGCTAAAGATTTTATACTACTATTATAGGCTCCTGTAATAAATCTGAATTTAATAGGATTTTTGTGTAGTTTAGGTAAAGAATAAATTATTGGTAAACTACCTTCAGTATTATTATTATTTAGTTTATTTTGAAGAAGGAAATTTTTATGTTTGTTTATAATAGATGTAATGTTTTCGTTATTTATATTAACATAAGTATTACTTGTGTTAGTGTTTATTAATGTATTGTTTTTAATATTATAAGTAACTCCCATCTCTTTCATTAAATTAAGTAAATAAAATTTTTTGCAGATGATTCCATAATTGTTATTAGCTTTATCTAAAGGGCAAAAAATTAATTTCTTTTGTAGTAACCGAATAGTTTTATAAGGAGTGTAAACTTTTTTGTTTAGATTATTTTCAGTAAGTAAAGGTTTAATTTTATCTCTGTATTGTTGTTTAAAGAAATTATTTAAAATTTCTAATCTTGTATGTGGTATTTTATAATATTTTTTAAAATAAATTCTATTATTTTATTAATTGTTAGGCATTGTTATTCTATTATTTTATTAATTGTTATTTATTAATTGTGTTGTTGTTGTTTTATTTTTTTAAAGCTGAAAACAGTATTTTTTCACGGAAAAATATTGGGCACCACTCTTCTTCAGGTCGAGGTTCAAGTCTGCATGAAATGAAGGGTGAAGAGACAGGAAGCTTGGGCAACGAAACGCACTCGAAAGAAGCTGAATGGCTAACTTATATAAAGCCCTGACGCACTTGTCCCTTCACCCCATTTTTACTTAACCCCGAGCTGTTCATCTAGAATTTGCAAATTCTTACAAGGACGGTTTGTTGTGGTCAAGAACCCCTTGTGCAAGACTGGACTTCCACAAACACTCTCTGCTTTTCGCTTTAAAAAAGTGTCTTAATACCACCGGTGTTGTTCCATAGCACAAGTGGTGGTAGGGACATGCATCTTTCCTATTTTGTAGCTTTCATTACTTGCCCCAGTCTTCAATTCTAGGACTATGCTAATGCGCGGGTATTTGAAAGGGGCCATAAAACACGGACGTGGAATTTTACGACCACAGCGAGATGACGTCTTCACTTACAAGTGATAACTGCGTAGACGATGGCGCCTGTGGCCGAACCGATGAAGATGAGTCCAAGGCAGAGCTTCAGGACAATCGTTCCTACCTGAAACGAAACCGTAAGAAGAGCACTTCTGAGCAGCTCCTGGAGTGCGAATAGCATCCACATATTTTTAAAATACATATAGTAAAGGGGGTCAATTTTCCTTATAGTTCAAAGCAGTCGCAAGAGGAGCTCACTTTTGAAAAAGCAAAAAGTGTTGTCAACCCAAAAACTAGAAAGAAACAAACCGTTTCAGACTACAGGAGTTACACGAACTAGTGATAGCTGCAAGCAACACAATGCAAGATGTGAACTAAAATGCAGAGTACTGTTCCTCACCGATGTCTTGTCACTTCGCGAAATTATGGAAACGTCATCGCCCCATTCTTCGTCATCCACAATGTTCACCTTTCGCTTTCTGGAAGGCAAAATATGTAGGCAAACGAAATGATAGCGGCTCAACGCACTGAATCATGTTTGATGTCCAACTCTTCGGAAAACAAAACCAGAAACCTATCAAGCACCTAAATACTATGTTGATGAAAAAGTCGTGCACCAAAAATTTTGAAAAATTTTCAGGACTTAAGGGGAACTTCCAAGTAGTGTTTGGTGCCATGTACTTGTAGCACAAACATCCTAAAATATTTCTCATGCGTGGCAAGTTGCTTATGAGGGTATATAAATACTACGACTGCTGTGAAGAGAAAGCAATGGCTTAGGTCCACGGTCCATCAGTCAGCGCGATCTACGCCCAGTGATGTTCTACGAATTCCTGCAGCGTCGCTCGGCAGGCCAAGCAGCAGCTAACATCTGTGCTGTATTTGGGGAGAACGTTGTTACACGATGGACTGCGTCTCGATTGTTCAAGCGGTTCGAGGACGGAGATGTGTCCTTCGAAGATGCGCAACGCTCAAGACGCCAGTCGGCGGTGAATGACGACGCATTGCGGCTCGTTCTGAAAGAAATGTCAAGCGCAACCACTCGTTAACTATCAGTGGGTCTTCAGTGTCATCATACCTCCGTTGCACATCATCACGCTCTTGGATTTCGCAAGGTGGTCTCAACTTGGGTACCCCACGATCTCCGTGACTCGGACAAGGCTTGGCGACTGACTATCGCTCAGTCTCTCCTTGTTCATTTTCGTAATAAGGACTTTCACGAGAACGTCGTTACGGGAGACGAATCTTGCGTCATCTTCGTTAATCATACTCGGAAGGCCAAGTGGCTCCCACCTCCGAAGCTACCAAAGGCGGACGTCCACCAGAGGAAAGTAATGTTGTGCTGTTGGTGGGATTCTCGAGGAATGCTCTATCATTAGCTCCTTAACGATGGAACCACAGTAACAGCGAACATCTACGCTACACAGCTGCAGAAGCTGAGTGAGGTCATGTCGCGGAAACGGCAAGGCGGAAGAATGTTTAACTTCTTCACGACTATGCTTGCAAAGTCGTCTCGCCAGGAGTTACAGGAGCTTAGGTAGGAGGTGCCGCCCCACCCACCGTTCTCATCAGATCTTGCGCCATCGGACTACCACCTATTCCGAGCTTTAAAGCAACACTTGAGGGATAGGAGCTTTAACGACCGAACCGAACTGGAATCAGAGGTGGCGCACTTCTTCGGGTCACAACCGATTTCCTTCTGGAAGAAAGGAACTCATGATCTCCCCACCAGGTGGCAGAAGGTTGTAGATGTAAATGGTAGTTACTTTGTTGATTGAAGTTGCTCACAAAAGAAACAATAAAATTTTGAAAAAATATGCTTTGGTGCAAGACTTTTTCACCAACCTAATAGTTAGAGACGAACATAGGGAAGTGGTGGCAGAGTATGTAAGCTGTGCACATTGTATCCAAGATTTTAGGGTCTTGGAAATTCTCCATCGCCAACGTGGCATTTCGGTAGATTGCGGATTTGAAATAGACAACCGTGGTTGACGAAACAAGCTTTTTAAAGTCATTTTTTAGTTGGCGGATGTATTAGGTTAGATCGAAAGCTTCCACTGTTTTAATGCTTCAGAATTTAATCGATATTTGGGCGCTACATGCGTTTATCTAAAATTTTGGTAGAAAAGCACATGAGACACTTAATGGCAGGATAGACGACCTCAAAATCACGAAAGGCCGCGCTCAGAATAGACGATCGCCCAAAGGCATAGTCAAAAGAAAAAACTAACGATTGTAAGCTCTTATAACGATATTTTGCATGATCAAAATTCTAGCTCTGACCGGGACTCGAACCCGTACCTTTTGCTGACCGGTCGAGAATGCTCTACGGGCCCTAGGATTTTCCAAAAATTGAATCAAGGTTTGAGGTATCAAGGTATCAAGTGCTCCGACGAGTCGTCTCCTTGCATTAGAAAGGTAAAAGGGTTCACTGTGTATAGAGTCTACTTGAGTGCACTCTACGCACAGTGAACCTCTTTACCTTGAATGAGTGCATACTGCAAAGAAACATCAGACTCATATTTAACACCCCAAATAATATCTTTACGTGAAAGGTTTTTTGAAATAATTATCTAGAACACAGAAAGGTGGCGATGTCCGTTCTTCCACGTAGTGCTACTGGAAACTGTTCGCTCTGCGAGCTAAGCCGATCACGGACACTCGATTGAAGGCGACAACCCCTTGTGACAGGCCGGCCTACGAAGACCCATGTCACATCACTTGGTGTATGTCAGCTCACGTATTTCGAGGTAGTGCTACGGCGTCCGCAGGAGCCGACGCGCACTCGCGGAGTCCCGCGAGTGTGAGGAGTATGTGAGGGTCCCTGATGCGATGACGGCATCGGCGGGCAGCTGAGCTAGTCCGAAAGTCCCGTAACGTAAGCAGGACCTGCGTGGCAACGCTTATGAATGTGGGTACGTTGACGGGCCGCTCGTACGAGTTGGTTGAAGCACTGGAGCGTTGAAGAGTTGATTTCTGTGCGGTGCAGGAGATGAGGTGGTCCTGCAGCAAGTCAAGGGACGTAGAACGTGGGTTCAAGGCTATTCTATACGGAAGTCCCAGGACCACCAGTGGTGTCGGAATAATCGTCTCCGAACGATTTCGTGACTCGATTGTAAGCGTCGGTGTCGCACCGATAGCAGACAAGATGCGCGAAGCTCGCTTACGATGGTACGGCCACGTTCTGCATGGAGAAGAAGGAAGCGTCTGCAAGATAGGCCTAAACTTTGAGGTTATAGGAAAGCGGCCTAGAGGGCGCCCGAAGCAGCGCTGATTAGATACGTTACATACGGACTTGAAGATTACTGTTCACCCTCATGTGGCGCTGGATCGAATAA
>OX377202.1:75503635-75705635 GCA_947396885.1 Heligmosomoides polygyrus polygyrus | reverse complement strand
ACTGAATGAATGTCTCTCCAAAAATCGGAACCGACTTGAAGACTCGGTTAGCCATCCAATGGCGAACATATGATTTGGGGCATTTGATCGTCGACCCCTGCAGGCAAAGAAATGCGGTTACTTAAGGCGCTAGGTATAGATTTCAGAAGTTATGAAACCTTTGCGACTGTCTGGAAACGGGGGATATTGTGAATGCTGAGTGGGACTCTCACATTTCTATCCAAGTACAACACAGTCATTACTTTAAAACCTTAAACTTTAATTGGTACGAGACTTGTTTGGGAAAGATAAAACACTGAATTGTTCATCGGCTCGTCACCGTAGTTCATTGTATAGAGCAAACGCATTCAAATCGCCTCCACGAAACTCCGTAGAAGCAGAGCGCATGCCCAAAAAGAACTAATCACACCGTCCTTTATCTTTTATCCGACAGACCTAAGGTCCAAGTGTGTCTGTCAGTAAAGTGTTTGTTTGGATTATATTCAAGTACAACATGAGTATATGTGGAACATGAGGTTTTGCGAAGAGTGCTCATTTTCCAAGTTTCGCTGACCTGACGTGACACTAGTGCCCATGTCAAACTGGTCGTGAGACATTTAATGAAAATATTTTTTACCCATTCTTGGCCCTTACTAGTGTATGCCTCATTAAAGTTGTTAGCTTTTTCCGCACAGGGATGCTGCACTTTGTGCTCCAGAACAGACCCGGAAAATGCACTACGAGCGAGGGAAACACCTTGAATGTTAAGTCTTCATTTTACAGTTCAATTTGATTTGATTTCTTGTGTATCAGGTCAGCAAAGCGAAACTGGTTAATGCATCAAAACACTGAACTTGAAGCAAGAGACACCAAAAACAGTTACCGTCCGGAGTGTGAGCTGCCGCTTCCGTCGACGGACATTGCGGAGCATGAAAGACTTGTCCTTATCAGCGGTTGCTAAATCGATTAGGACATTTGCAGTTGCAGAGAGAACTGTAACATCACGATCATGTCTACTTCATCTATCTGCATGGAGGAGCGACGGTTGTTCCGTTGCAGACGATCTCAGTGTCTGAAGGAGAAGAGCTCCCAGCTATTTGGAAAGGTTTCAACCAAGATCATGCATGAGGTTCGATTTTTGCAAAAAAACCATAATACTTTCACTCTCCTAAGGATATTAAATTATTCTTCCTATTTGTTTTTTTTTTGGTCGCATGGAGCGCAGTAGGAGGAGGTGCCGGCCGTCGCGTCCGGCCGTCGCGCCGATTTGAACTTGAATCCTGTTTAGAAAGAATAATTTTTACGTCTGTCTTCGAATGAATGGAGGCAGATTCAACTTTTGCCGATTTTAGCAGAAGCAGCGATTTTAGCAGCATGTCGCATTTTTTACACCAAAGCAATGACGTCTGGATCTGGAAATGCACTTTCGCAACATTTCCGAAGTTATTTGCTGATAGGATTTTTTTAAGATTTAAGAAGATTTTTTTAGTGTACAAAGGATTTTTGAAGCTCTCTTCGAATCAATTATGAAGTCTTCACCAAGTGCTTGACTTTTCACAGAAGAAATTTTTCTTACTTGGGCTAAAATTGTATCTCATAGCAGGCTCCCGGTTCGGATTTGCCGCACAGACCAACCAAGCCTTCCTTCCCTGGGATCGGTGAATTGGCAACAAACTTGTTTGAGAAGAATAAGGCGCTGACTTGTTAATCGACTGGCTACCGCAAGTCATTGTTCAGCCAAGTACGTATTCAAAGCGCCCTCACGACATCCCGTAAAACAAGAATGCGTGGCGCATCCTAAAAAAGGGATTGAGTAACGCCGTCCTTTATCCCTTACCCTATATTTGTTTGTTTATTTTTTAGCTTTTTGGGTGATTTGAACTTGAATCCTGTTTAGAAAGAATAATTTTTACGTCTGTCTTCGAATGAATCGAGGCAGATTCAACTTTTGCCGATTTTAGCAGCAGCAGCGATTTTAGCAGCATGTCGCATTTTTTACACCAAAGCAATGACGTCTGGATCTGGAAATGCACTTTCGCAACATTTCCGAAGTTATTTGCTGATAGGATTTTTTTAAGATTTAAGAAGATTTTTTTAGTGTACAAAGGATTTTTGAAGCTCTCTTCGAATCAATTATGAAGTCTTCACCAAGTGCTTGACTTTTCACAGAAGAAATTTTTCTTACTTGGGCTAAAATTGTATCTCATAGCATTTTAAACCCAGAAACTATTATACGTATTAACGTGTTATGTTGTATCTCATAGTATTTTACGCCCATTAAAAAACCAAGCAATGTACACAACTGCAAAAACTTTCTCTGCTCTTTCGCTTCATTATAAATTATTTCGAATTTTTTAAAATCACACTTTTAAATGTTTTTAGCAATTACAATATCACCTGTCGTCCCGTTGATCATCGGCTTGTTCGAGCGGGCGCCAGCAGCGTCTTCATTCTTCCCTGTCGCGTGCCAGAGTGCTCCAATGGATCCTGCTCGCTCGAGGGACGCGAAGAACGTCATATCGGTCGTTCAGCGCTTTCACGAAGAAGTCCAATCATCGCGTTGGTAGGCGTCCCGTGTTCTCTTAACATCCCGCGGAATCCAATCGGTAACGGCTCTCGTCCAGCGGTTGTCTGCGAAGCGCATTACGTTGCCGGCCCACCTAATTTTCGACCACTTGGCCCACGCGACCGCGTCTCTGATCTTCGAACGTCGGCGAAGCTCGGAACTCCGGAGACCTTCTCTCACTTGCGTGAGTCGTGTTACTCCGAGCATCGTCCTCTCAATTCCACGCTGCGCGACGCTGATCGCGTGTTCATCCTGCTTTCGTATAGCCCAGGTCTCTGAAGCATATGTTAGGGCAGGAAGAACAGTGGAGTCTGAATAGGCGGGCGCGGAGTCGGACGTTCTTCGTCTTCTTCGCCGACTTCTTCAACGCTTTTGAAAGCGCCACAAGCCGCTCGTTTCCTTCTGCTCAGCTCCGGCGCTAGGTCGTTGGCCATATTGACTTCGCGACCCAGCTGCACGTAGCTGGAGCATTCGGAGAGGTTCGTTCCGTTGAGCGAGAATGGGGCATGAGAAACCCATCCGTTCCTCACGAACATCGTCTTCGTAAGATTCAGTTGCAGTCCAACGTTCCCACATACACGATCGAAGTCGGCCAGCATTCGCTCCGCCTGGCTGATGCTCGGTGTTATGAGCACGATGTCGCCAGCGAAACGAAGATGGTGCAGTTGCCGGCCGTCGACTTTCACTCCCATGTGCTCCCATTCTAGTTCGCACATGACGTTTTCGAGAGTGGCGCTGAAGAGCTTCGGGGATATGGTATCCCCCTGCCAAACCCCTCTCTTCACGTCGATGACGAAGTCGTTGTAGAATGGTGAGATCTTGGTCGTGAATCCACTGTACAGCTCTCGAAGGACTCTGATGTACTGAGTAGGAACGCCCTGAGTGAGCAGGGCTTCGATGACCGCTTCAGGTTCTACACAGTCGAATTCCTTCTTTAGGTCGATGAACGTAAGGCACAGCGGCAGCTTGTACTCTACACTTCGATGAGCTTCGTAATGGTGTGTATGTGGTCGATCGTGCTGAATCCTCCCCGAAATCCTGCTTGTTCGCATGGCTGTCCTTCGTCCAGCGTTCTGCTAATCCTATTCAGGATCACTCGAATGAACAGCTCGTAGACTACGGACAGCAGGCAGATCGGGCGATAGTTGCCACTGGCATGCAGTCTCCCTTCTTGTACAGCAAGACGGTCCTGCTGGTCTTCCACTGAAATGGAACCTTGAGCTCCGACAGGTAGCGCGTGAAGAGCCGCACTAGGGTGTTGATGAGCGCTGGCGGGAGGTTCTTCAGGTGTTCGGGTCTGATCCTGTCGGGACCGGGTGCTGTACGTTTCTTCACCGACGAGATGGCGTGTCGGATCTCGGAAGGGAGAATGGAGGGAACGACGTATCCATCCTGCGGAAGATGGCATGGGGGGTGGTGGACGTGGCTATCGAAGAGATCAGAGTAGAAGTCGTGGATGACCTTCTCCATTGTCCTTCTGGAGGAGGTAACGGTTCCGTCGGGACGTCGGAGAGCGGTCATCTTGGTCTTGAAGTTGGCGAAGTTCCGGCGGGCATTGCGGATGCTCAAACCTGCCCCTGCAGCTTCTGCCAAAACTTCCGCCCTTCTCTTCTTAAGATCTTCCTTTATCGTCTCTCTACATATCTTCGCCAGCTCGGACGTCAGCTGGTAGTTACCTGACGCTCGTGCTGCTTCACGCTGGCGAATCAGCTTGAGAGTTTCCGGAAACAGCCGTCTCTTGGTGGTCTTCAAGCTCTCGGCTCTCTTAGCACTATCGCTTAGATGGTGCACGAAGCGGTCGTACTCCTCGTCGATGTTGTCCATGACGGTATCTTGCCAAAGGCCTGCAAAAGAGGTGTACATGTCCCAGTTCATGGTTGTTCTGGGACTCTCATGAACTCTTCATAAACTTTGCGGCTTTCTCTCGTTGACGCGAAAAGCGGAACCTTGCGCAAAGGAGGCGGTGGTCCGATCCCGTGTAGAACTTGGAGACAACGGAAACGTCGGTCAGGCGATACTTGTGGTTGAAGATGATGTGGTCGATCTCGTTGTGGAACTGGCCACCGGGAGACTTCCAGGTCCATCGTAGGGAGGGAGGCTTCTGGAACTGTGAGTTTCCATGGATGGTCTTGGTCGACATGAGAAAGTCAGACAGCCTTTCACCTTGCTCGTTCCACTCCAAACCGGGGTTCCGATGTGAAGTTCTTCCGGGGACCTTCGTGGCCCGATCTTGGCTTTGAAGTCGCCGACGATCACCTTGTAGAAGGTGTGATCTCTCTTAGAACTTCTCCAGCTCCACGTAGAAAGCTTCGACCTTTTCGTCGTCGTAGTCGGAAGTTGGAGCATACGCGACGAACACAGTCAAAGCTAGCACGGAACCACAATCGCAGCCGTCCGATTCGTGTTGCCAGAGACTCGTACGAATCGATGTTCATGGCCAACTGCGTGTTGGCGAGGACACCAACGCCGCCTACACTCCTGCTGTCGCATGTTCCGAGGAACAGTTCTTCTCCAGAGACCCTCTTCTTTCGTAAGTGGCGTGTAGGGGGTGGTGTCTTCTCGTCTCAGTCAGTCCGATGACGTCGTACTTGGTCTTCCTGGCTTGCATCATCAGGTCCTCGACGGATGCTTCCGATGCGAGCGTGAGGGCGTTGTAGGTACAGATCGTCATCCTAGTCCTCAATTTGCGCAGCCTGGTTAGGCCCTGAGATTTTAGCAGCCTCTCCGTACTCATTCTTCCCATCGCTGCAGAAATGGGAGCTCTTTCAGGATCAGGGGAATGGGGCCCTTTAGTGCTGTTGTGTCTGACTGGAGTACTCACGTTAGCTAGTCAGGCTCTGTCGTGCGGGAGAAGAACCCCGGGCAGCCAGCCAGACTGCCGAAGGGACGGGGCGAGACTTAAGGCGACCTCGAATCGCCTTACATGTACTCTCTACCGAGTGCAAGCTTTTGGCCGAAACCGACGCGCACAGGCGCAAACACATCCACGCACACTGTGCATGAACATGCCGCTCCCATGCACAATGAACGCGACTCGACCCGACATAGCAGGAGGAAGGAGTCCATCCCCTGCATCCCACCTGCGTCTCAGGGCAGTACACGGTCGCATTTGGTTCGTGTTTCATTTTCATTTTCATTCATGGTTCATTTGGCCCTATCCACCAGCTGGGAAAACGCCACGTGGCCCTGCGACAGGGGCCCGAGATTCTTCTTAATAAGAGAGCCCGAAGACTCTCTATCGAGGGAGATCCGTGGAATTACAATATATTACTACAAATAATATTATAGCGCTGAAACTGAAAGCTGAATTGCGTGGATAAGGAGACACTTCTCCAAAGGATTTTTAAAGCGTCTGTGGTGAGGAAGCTAGCAGACCTTAAGGGAGTTGGTGCCGTACCGTAATTTCCCTTCTAGTAGGTACAGGCCACGTCTTCGTACCTCTGCATTTCCCACAAAGCTGTCACAGCAGCAGCAGCACGGGCCAAATAGGAGCCCATTATTGAGCATGGCGGAGGCAACTGCTTGATGAGATCGGTCGGTTGCCTAGGTAAAGATAATCCGTGCCGTGGCAGTATGCATTCGATTTCCATGACCTCATCTTTGTTGAGGTCTCCACTTAGTGCACTCGCTACGATCCCTTGATATTAGCTCACATCTGTGACTTTCAGGGAGACTCGATGCTATTCCTACACAACAGTCGTCTGTAGAGCCAGCGGACCATGGGGCAGCGAAGCGTGTACGATCCTCATGACCCTTGGGCATTCCGCAACACCTGGACTGGAGAGATTCGAAACAGCTACGACGACCTGTGAGTGTTCGTTTTTTCAAAACATGAGCCGCCTCTTTGCATTTCATTTCATAGCCAATTTCCAGTTAGGTTCTCTCATTCGTGGGTACTGATTTCTATCTTGCACGAATGACGGTTGCCTTGATTTTGAAGAACAACCATGCTCATCTCTGTATGAGCTACGACTCGACCACTTAAATAAATAAATCAAATAAATAATGAAAAATGAATAAATAATAAATATAAATAATCAATTTGGCATGTACCACTTTAATGGAAATAAAATAAATAATATGTTTGCCTTAAATACGTGGATTTTTAGGCGAATGGACCCAAAGTTTCGATCATACGTAATTGTCCTTTATCCAATAGATTTATTTCAAAAGAATTTGTCTCGGCTCATTTTTCTTTAGTCGAGTCTAAAATCTTCCCAATGGGAAACTCGTTAGGTCAAAGCAATATTTACGGCTACAGAATGATTCTACCAAGAAGGGCCTGGTAGAAATTCCACCTCTATTCTAGCGCACCGTTATCTTCTCCAGATCATACCTTTAAAGCGACTTGGCTAAATATGGGGCAAGTAAAGCGCAGTGTTATGTAGCGAACTCCACCACGGCGCGGACACTCCAGATCTTCAGCTTGAATACCGTGTCAAAACTGAAAATCCGGAATAGATCTCCTCAACATTCAAAAATTGTAGCGCATTGTTCTTCGATGGAAATGTTCTTCAACTACGTAATCAATTCTTGCTCGCTCATCGTGGGGGAACGTTTCCATTTTTTTCTTTGTCCCGCCACTGTCGTCCAGGATGCTACTGCTGAAGAGCACTTTAATTCCTTCCATGAGAAATAACAGTTGGTTCACTTTGCAACAATTCTGTCGGCCCAACTTGTTGGAACTCTCCTCGTCGGCGCCCAGGCGACCACTCTAGTGCCCTCTTCGTCCATCAGTTGTCTTGCCCTCTTACTCTGTGACAGGGCCATGGCTATTCACCTTCAAAACGTCTGCAGTTCGTCTCTCATGTCATTTTTATGTTCATCTTCCGAGGCACAACGATTGACTCTTCATTGAGTTCAATGCCTTCTAGTTGAACTCCTCCCGCTATCAGCAGACTTATGGTTAGGCTTGTGAGCCGAGGGGGGGGGGTCACTTTGCTTCCATTTCTGCAGGGAATGACGTCTATTAGTAGCCGCTCTTCGCGTTTTGCGTGCGTGGCAGCGCAGTCCCAAGAGATACCGTCTGCAGCGTGCACCCGTTTCTTGGTTCTTGGTTTGCGTACCACCTAGTCGAAACAAACCTTCTACCCCTCAAGGAACGGTTAGTTGGTGCCATGCTTGTCTGACTCAGTAGAGTGCGGGGCACATCCCAAAAAGACATTGACAAATGCCGTCCTTCATCCTTTACCCTTTATTTTCACGTCCCTGTTTTTTCGTTCTCCGATTTATAGACAACTCTTTGCATTTCGGCACCCATTTCGCTTCATCGGTAGTGTCCAAGAATATAACGCTGTCGTTCACTAAATGTGCAGCTCCCCTACGATACCATGTTGCGCTGCGTTCTCAGTGCTACTGGTAAGCGGGGTTGGAAGAAGCCGAACAGTCGTCTTACATTCTGCGTGGACTTTTGGTTGTCACAAAAGCTGACTTATGATCGTTGTCCATTGGGATAAATAGTGCGTATTTTCTGTGTGGAAAGGGAACGCGCTATCCCCTAGACAGTGCCTAACCATATGTCCTGTCGTAGAGAGATACGCTAGCGCTACTGTAACGCATAGACAGAGAAAACGGATTTATCCTAGCCGGGAGGGAAGCACGTAAATAAAAACCGAGCAACAAAATGATTAGGGACTCACGGAGGAGCCAACAGTGCCGCGGTTGACACTCAGCAAAGTGAAGCACTCAAGAAAGAATCTTTCGGAATGATTTATCCCCGGCTTCTGTTCAAAAACTCCGACGCAACTAGGCGTAAACGGATTTCACGGCCACATAAACAATGCGTTCATTTTTGCGAAAATATTCTGAATTAAGCAACGCCTCTGAAACCTTGCGTCCCTTTTCGATTGATTGATATCTTGTGCCCAAGCGAGACCACACTTCGTCCTCTTCTTCTTTGATGCGGAGTCCATTCTTGCAGCACTTTCGCCGGGTTACGAAAGCCTGCTCAGTTGTATTACTCGTTGTATTTCCTTTTCTTTCGCCATCTATGCAGTATTACCGTGTCTGAAATCATATACATCGAAAACAATTACCGGGCTGATATTCGAAAGTATAATAATATGGAGAATTGTAGGAGGCACACTGTTACAAAAAGCTCATGAAACCACAACAGAATAAGCCCTGTACCGCCTATGTACTTCAGATCACTGCAGAAAAATTCTCTTAATATTGATTCAGAAATTTACAAACAATGTGCTTTTCTAGGGACTACTATGGAAAAAGACTTTCGAGTCAGTTTTCAGTTTTCAGTCTATCACAATTACATTCATGTTCTGCTACTGGGTGCACTGATTGATGACAGGCTTCCAGATATACAACGCAAAATCCCATCAATCCCATGCTACTTTTCAGATGGATCTGGGTGACGCTCATCGTCGGGCTCACACTGTTGGCATTATGTGTGCTCGTTCCCATCCTTATTCGCCTTTACTGCAAGGACTTCTGCTACTGTCTGGTTAGTTACTGCGTTTTTCTTTCGGTGAAATAGTGTGCAGTTGCATTTGTAGGGTAGAAAGGGGCATTGAGAAACAGAAATTGCCTCGCTTGGAGGAATCTCTCAGTGCGGTGTTGTTGAACGGGAGCCACTGCTTTCGCTATAGATAGTCGCCCGTCAATGGCAACGTTGAGCGCGCACCACTACCCGTGCAAAATACGTCGTCGAAAAGACGGCGGCTGTGCGCCAGGTGTTAGCGTTGGAACCTGTGAAGAAGAAAATTACCGTCTGATCGTCCGAGACGAAATCACGGCTGCGTTTGCCCGAGGTTCCGCTTATGCGTTCGTCGACTAGTGAGGAGGCGAGATTGGTTAGGATGTGAGGTATTTTGCCAGTGGAGGTTGTGCTTAAGTGGCCGGTTTCGGACGATAGTCGGTGTGCCTCACAATTGGGAATACGAATTGGTGTGCTCGTTAAGAGAGCAATTTCCAGTTGTCCTGAGCAGTATGACACCTATTCCTTCGCATAATCTCAGCACTATATTGGTTTTAAGGTTACCATGGCTGTCACTCCTCGTTCAAGGGGATTGAAGGCGCTGATTTGGAAGGCCCGCTTTATTCTCCTATTCTGGGTCAGACTACTGTTCTTCTGTGGTAGCCAAATCTCTCAAGGCTTACCGTTCCATGAATGGTTCTGGTCGACATGATAAACTCAAACAGCCTTTCAGATTGCTCGTTCCCCTCCAGACACTTGCGCGGCTCGATCCTGCCGTTGAGGTCGCCAACGATCACCTTGTGGAAGGAATGATCTTCCTCATAGAACATCTCCAGCTCCACGTAGAAAGCCTCTTCGTCGTCCTAGTCGGATGTTGGGGCATACGCGACGAACACAGTCAAAGCTGGCATGGAGCCACATCGCTTCAGTCGCAGACTTCCGACTCCGTTTGCCAGAGATTCATTCGAGTCGATTTTCAGGGCCAAGTGTGTGTTGACGAGGACACAAACGCCGCCTACCCTGCTGTCGAATGTTCGAGGAACACTTCTTCTCTGGTCGTAAGCGGCGTGTAAGGGGTGGCGCCTTTTCGGTCAGTCCGATGACGCTGTACTTGATCTTCCTGGCTTGCATCATCAGGTCCTCGACGGTTGCTCCTGATGTGTGCATGGGGGCGTTGTCTTCTTCTCCAGCTGTCATCCTAGTTCAGGTGCCATCCCAGTCCTTCTTAATTTGATTTGCACAGCCTGGATAGGCCCTGAGATTATAACAGCCTCTCCGTACACGTCCTCCTAATCGCTGCAGAAATGGGGGCTCTTTCGGGGTCAGGGGAATGAGGCCCTTTAGTGCTGCTGTGTTTGACTGAAGTACAACAAAGGTGGCAAGTCGGGTTTGCATGCGGGCTAAGAACTCGGGCAGGCAGACGGAGTGCCCGAAAGGATGGGCTAGACTTTCCAGGCGCCCTCGATTCGTCCTACGATGTACTCCCACAAGGAGCAAACCCACTGCATCCCACCTGCATCTCTGTTCAGTAAACGATCGCATTTAGTTCGCGATTCGTCCACATATCCATCACTCAGATCCGCCTAGCTCTTTCTTTGCGTAGTTGTCCAGCGAACTCTTTGTGCCTACAGAATTCACGGCAAAGAACGTAGTACACAACGAAGCAAGAGTAAAACACAGTTAAAACATTGTCTGGAGAACAAGAAATAGAGTTCCAAATAAGGTCATCAGCACAACTCATAAGCGCCTTCAAAAAAAATCCGATTTTTTCATGAAGAAAGCGACAGTGACAATGGCTCCTCATAAAGCAGCTTGCTGAAGGTCAAAACATTTGGATGGTAAAGCTCTCATGTCGAACCTGATATCTGGTATAAAGGTTTCATGTCTAAGAGGTATGTGGTTTTCTAGTTCTGACTAGGTCGAAAAACTCATTGGACATCAGTTCATTTCACAGTGATCGCCATTAAAAAGGCACTACCAATCCTCGCGACTAGTCCTCCGCCACGAATCCTTTGAATTTTCAGAAATGGTGCCGATGCTTCGACCGCTTCCTCTCCGTGTGCTACACCACGGCCTGGGAACAGCGTCAACAATCCAGAGGGCGGAGATACAGGAAAAGTCAAGAGAGAACCTTCGAAGAGAAATACGTGGCGTCTTCGCGGTCAGATCCTGAGTCAGACTCGCTTCCTGGATACGTTTGCCCTCCAACAGTTCATCGATCCTACCCTGAGGCCTTTTATCCTCGAAGCGTGACCTTGCCTCCCTCTCTGAAGCAGAAGAGGATAAGATTTCGTTCTTTGGATAAGGAGCCAACAGTGCCGCGGTTGAAACTCAGCAAAGTGAAGCACTCATGAAGGAATCTTTCGGAATGATTTGTCCTCGGTTTCTCCAGAGAATGTATTGAGACGAATAATTTCAAGTCGTCCGAGATAGACATATTTAATTGGTGTTTTATTTTGCAAATAAACATTACCGCTGGATGGAGACTGCACATATCCCTCAAACCAGGGCTGTGAGTAAATTATAGTTGTGCACGAATGACCTATTCGAATAGATAGGCGAATGATTCTTATTCGAATTTGAGTATTCGAGTTCGAGTGCTAAAAATCGCGTTTTTCGAATGTATTCGAATTCGAATGCTCGAAAATTGCGGGAATTCGAAACCATTCGAATAAGCGAATATTTTGCGTATGCATAACTATAGATTAAATGAAATCCGAAATTTCGTAGGCCGTAAATAGGTCGTAAACCGCATGTCGTAACAAGGTTGGAGATTCTATGGTGCCTTCAGAGAACGTGTGAACCCATGTCTGCAAGAGGCGTTTTCGTGCACCACGGCAAATCAACACTTTCGACCATTTTGGGAAAAAATTGAGAGCAAGGCACACTTCCTTATTAGAAAGGATTGAGAATCATTAGAAAGACCACATAAAAGTACGCAGCGATCACCAAAGGTCCAAAATATACGATGTTATGGTTAACATAAGGATAAAGGTCGATTTTAGTATATCCCTTTTGAGATGAGCCGCGCACTCTACTTCTGTCGCACGTCATGGAGGCGATCTGAATGCGTATTTCACCATACAATAACTTGCGGTGGCCAGCCGACAAGCATGTCAGCGCTTTATCCTTCCCACGCAAGTCTGGTGCCAATCCATCGACCGCGGAGGGATGGAAGGTTTGGTTGACTAGGCGGGAAATCGGAACAATGAGCCTGGTATTCGGTACAATGCGACAGCCGGTACCTCCTTCGACTGTGCTGCACACGCCTTCTTCTTCTTCTTATTCTTCAGCGTTTGTCCCGCATCGTCGCGGGGTCCTCTCTTCTGGTGTTACGACGCCACCTTTCCCGATCCTGCGCTTGATCAGGGTGGACTCCAGCTACTTTCATGTCCGTGTGTAACGTATCGGACCAACGCTGCTTCGGGCGTCCTCTAGGCCGCTTTCCAGATACTTCCAACTCAAGGCCTATCTTGCGGACGCTGTCTTCTTTCCCACGCAGAACGTGGCCGTACCATCGCAAGCGAGCTTCGCGCATCTTGTCCGCTATCGGCGCGACACCGAACTTCTGCCGAATAGCATCATTTCGAATGCGGTCCATGCGGGTGACTCCAGCCGTCCAGCGCAGTATCTTCGTCTCCATGACGCTGAGGCGCGTTTCAACTTCCTTAGTCGCAGGCCAACACTCAGCGCCGTACATCGCTACTGGCCGCACGACGGCTCTGTAAATCTTCGACTTCATGTGCTCTGGGATCTTCCTATCGCAGAGCACGCCAGTCAGCGAACGCCACTTGGACCAAGCTGCACTCACGCGTGAGTTCACTTCAACCATCAGACCGCCGTCAGACGCTATTGCTGATCCCAGGTATTTAAACACCGAAGTGCGTGCAAGTTCAGTACCGTTAATCTTAATGGAGCCGGACTCGTTCACGTCAGTCGTTAGGTACTCGGTCTTCTTGACGTTCAATTTGAGTCCGAACCTCGCCAGACGGTCGCACCAAGCTTGCACCTGCCGCTCGAGATCGTCTTTGTCTTCGCAGCGAGCATCACGTCATCAGCATAAAGCAGCGTCCATGGAACAGGCTGCTGAAGATCTCGCGTAATGGCATCCATGACGACAACAAAGAGGAGTGGAGAAAGCGCTGAACCTTGGTGCACCCCAACAGAGATGGGAAACTCCATTGAGGTTCCAGCTGCAGCTTGCACTCTACTCTTTGGGCAAGAGTAGAACATCCGCACCCACTCTATAAGTTCCTCAGGTACGTTGTGTCGTCGCAAGGCGTACCATATAACCTCACGCGGTACGCGGTCGAAAGCCTTCTCCAAGTCGAGAAAGGCGATATGCACCGGCTTCTGTCTCTCGCGATGCTTCTCCACCAGGAGGCGGGCGGCGTGTATAGCATCAATGGTCCCACAACCAGACACAAAGCCGCACTGGTTGTCGGAGAGCTTGACGATTTCACGGATTCTTCTATCGAGGATTCGCTCGAAGATCTTCATGCTATGCGAAAGCAAGCGAATCGGACGGTAATTGAAGCAGTCCGCAGGACTGCCCTTCTTCTTCCAGATCGGAATCGTCGTACTGTTGTGCAAACACTCCGGTACTTTCTTCTCCTTTACTACCTGGTTGAAGAACTCAGTCAACCACTCAGCAGGATACCAGAGCTTCGACTTCCAAACATCGCTGCCAGATCATCCGGCCCTGTCGCCTTACCGGGTTTCATCTTCTTCAGAGCCGCTTCCGTTTCTTCCACGGTGAGCTTGTGAACGGGACCGTGAACAGAAGCCACAGAAGGGATGGCCGGATGAGGAAATCCCATAGTGGAAATTTCCTCAAAGTAATCACGCCATCGCTTCAGCGCCTTTTTGCGGTCTGTCAGAAGATGGCCGCTCTCATCATTGATGCCAACAAACTTTTCAATGACCTCGGTTTGGCGATGGCGGGTCTTAGCAAGTCGGTACAAATATCGCTCACCATCGCGCGATTCGAGCTTTCGGTAGACATCACCATAATGAGTGGCTTTCGCAATAGCCACGGCTTTCTTTGCAGCCTTCTTCGCCTTCTGATACTCCTGCCAGTTGTCGGCTGTTCTGTCGCCGAGAAACACATGATACAGCGACTTCTTCTCTCGAACCTTCGCTTTCACATCGTCTGTCCACAGCCATGCCTGCTGGTCGACTTTGCGTCGTCCAGGCTTCGTAGTGCCGAGTTCCAACCTTGCAGCTTGGCGTATCGCGTCGGTTGCTTTCTTCCAAGTTTCATCGACAGTCTTAACTGTCGGTAACCGCACGCGAGAAATCACAGCTGCTTCCTTCTCTTTCATTCGCCACCACTTGATTCTTGCAGCACCGCATCGCTCGACCTGCTTCAGCCTCGTAGAGGCGATCTTCAAAGTACAGATCAGCGGTCGGTGCTGTGGGGCGACCGTCTCATACGGCACGACCTTCGTGTCTGTGACAAGGCTCCGGTCGCGATCCTTCACAAGCACAAAGTCTATCTGAGACTTGGAGCTCCCACTATAATATGAGATGAGGTGGGAGTCGCGTTTTCGGAAAACGGTGTTCACAATGGTGAGGCCATGCGATGTGACCTCAAGAATACGCTCACCATCGGGGTTACGAGACCCGTATCCGAAACCACCATGACAGCTGTACCCGTCCTTCGCAGCACCTACGTGCCCATTAAGGTCACCAGCGACTATGATGACATCCTTCGACGGTACCTCTGCTGTCTTCTCATCAAGCAGGTTCCAAAACTCATCCTTGGCTTGATCGGAGCAGCCATTCTGCGGAGCATACGCAGAGAAGAAGTGATAGAGTCGCTCCTTAGCGGCGACAACGATCTTCATCAATCGATCGTCAAAGCGCTCGACGCTTACAATCGAGTCACGAAATCGTTCGGAGACGATTATTCCGACACCACTGGTGGTCCTGGGACTTCCACATAGAACGGCCTTGAAGCCACGTCCTATGTCCCTTGACTTGCGGCAGGACCACCTCGTCTCCTGCACCGCACAGAAATCAACTCTTCTTCGCTCCAGTGCTTCAACCAACTCGCACGAGCGGCCTATCAACGTACCCACATTCAGCGTAGCCACGCGGGTCCTGCTTACGTTACGGGACTTTCGGACTAGCTCAGTTGCCCCCCGATGCCGTCCTCGCATCAGGGACCCTCGCATACTTCTCACACTCGCCGGGCTCTGCGAGTGCGCGTCGGCTCCCGCGGACGCCGTAGCACTATCTCGAGAAACTTGACTTATCATACACCATGTGATGTGACATGGGTCTTCGTAGGCCGGCCTGTCACAAGGGCCTGTCGCCTGCATTCGAATGTCCGTGATTAGCTTAGCTCGCAGAGCGAGCAGTTTCCAGTGGCACCACGTGGAGGAACGGACATCGTCACCACTGTGCTGCACACGCCTACACATTCCATATCTACGGGATGTTGTGGAGGCAATTATTTACATATTTACTCCATACACTCGAGCAAGAGTGCGCTCAGCTGAAAGCACAGTGATTTACAAAATGAGTGTACGGCCCCTGGGACTAAAAACACCCCTTTAGGCCCATTTACATTTCGGAGTTAATCAAAAGTCATTCTCCGTATTACAAGTGGCCCTATCCCGGTAACCTCTCTCTAATCCTTGCGCCAGATGGAAGTCGAACTCACACTGCTTGAATTTCGAGTGACGGTGCTTTCGCCTCTGCATCACTGTCGTCTCATCAAAGATGTCATCATGTTCAACTACCACTGCCCACTTTGGCATAGGAATGGGTGAGATGTGAAAATCCACTCATCGTAACGGAATGGACACAACAATCTGGGCACATGCTATCTCGAACTGGTCTGGTGGAGCAATCTCGGTCGGGGCGCTACTCCGGCTTAGTTAGAGCTCCACATTCTCTGTGTTCTCAAGACGACAACGAAAAATGAATACAACAACATGAACCCAGACCTCGCAAATCGTTTTACGAAGAACGCTACCACATCGCTCAGTTTCAGGACACACTTTCAGGTTAGAGGAGCAAGCCTTCTCGAGTATTTCAGAAACGGCTTATACCAACTTGGAGCTTCAAAGAACTCATACTAGCTTTCGTAGAAAGTCGTCTGGTCTGTAAGAACACAGAAAATGAAGAACGTTTTTGACGGCTTTTTTAATTCAATTTTTTCAATTCAAGCAAACATTCCCGCGCCGCGGACAGAAAATTCCGCAACGAGGGTAAGATCGCCTCTCTGCACTGGGGTCTTCCAAACACTGCTCGATCTCCAATTACACGTTCTCCTCTACTTTGAAAAACGTCGACGGAAACGTTTTATACAATGAGTAGCACGTGAGTAAATCTACACAGGAATTAACGATCGATGTACTGAGAGGTGCTCTCTAAGTTCGGCAGAGGAGGGTAAAGACGAAAAGGCCTTGAGTAGCGGTCCCGTAGTGAAAGGCATTGAGAATTAGAAATGAGGAGGATATTGTCTGAGTGAACAAGCGCCATACAAACACACCTATATACACAACGCAGATGAGCAAATCTCAGCCTAATTCCGGAGTATTACGCAACAACGTTAGCTGAGATACCGACTTCAGATATGTAATTCACACGTAGCAGTAGGAGGTCGTCGTTCTGAAAGCACTTTATAGGCCCGCATCAATCCGGAGCTGGCCGTCTTCGGTGCTGCTGTCATCGTCTTCTTCCATGTCAACGGACTCCTCGGCTGGAAGGCTGGCGTCGACAGAATTAGCGATAGACGATGGGATCAGACTCGGCATTGAGGACGAGATGTGCAGGAATGGATTTGTCATCAGGGCCATGGACTCGCTGGTGAAAGGCGGAAGGACCAGAGAAGGGTTGGAAACGATCGGGCTCGCTCCACTAGCGTCGTCCATCTGAATCGGAGCGGCACCACCCATCATTAGTGCCATCAACTGCGCCTGGGTCTCGTGGTTCAGCTCGGGGAACTGGCCGCCCTGAAAAAGTGATACCGTATATTTAAGAGCCGTCCAATCGTCCCATGGTTGTGCTAGTGTGCTTAGACGAAGGGAACTGAGAGCCGTTGACAGTACCTGCATCATCATCTGCAGAAAGTCGGCAGGGCTAGGGTTTTCTGCTGTCGGGGCGGGAGTTGGCGGCAATCCATCGGATAAGCCGGTAGTTTTCGTCTCGTCTTCAGTGGGTGCGTCTCCATTAGACACTGGGGCGATCTGAACAGCAAACATCGACTTGAGGTCGCTCTGTAAAATGACGGTAGCGGATTTGCTACCCCACTATTTGGGACGGTTACAGAGCTAAAAACGAATCACGTCCCCATAAACGCTGCGACTGTTTTAACAGGCATAGAACTTCAATCAGTTGCAACAGTTGCAAAGGGATTTATAATTTATATTAAACATCGCGAAAGCGGAAACCGTTCAAAGAGTTTGACGATAAAATCGCGGCAAGCACTCGCTCTATCATGCTTACTTGATTTGTAGTGCAGATGCCATTCACATGAAGTCTTGCAATTGAAGAATGTACATTTTACCTTCTACCTTCCAAACCCTTTTTATTTCCATTCATTCACCCAAGACTGCAAAAAATTTGGGACTATTTAGCACAGCTTTAGTGTTGGACTCTGCCTTCACCTCGGCAGGTCAAGGTGCGCCGCGTAAAAAAGCGCTGGAGCGGTCTCCCGCACGGGATCATAAAGATGTGTCCTGTAGATATGAACTCAAACATGTTCCTTATAGACAAGAGCTCGACGCTCCTATAGGTAGTGCAGAAATGCTGAACAACGAAGAACCTCCAGTACTGCTTGAAGTTATCGAACACCTTGGGTGCGCATGTTTGACAAGTACTTGTAACCAGCTGGTTAATCAATCTCTATCCATCCAGGTAAGATAGTTGCAATGACTATGCAGAGATAAGGAAGGCTTGGCTGCTCTAGGTGCGAAACAGAGCACGAACTAGATCGCGTTGCATATCCCAGTCGGTGTCATGATAGGCTGCAGAGTGGTCCATCTCAAGTGCGGCGAGATATAGAAAGCTCAGATCATTCAGTCAAGTCCTGGAGGGTGCAGTGATTCCTTGAGCCAAAGAAAATGCTCAGGACATCGATTTGACTATCCAACATGAATGAGCATTAGCCGATGCGCTGAGAGGGCGCTGAGAGGGCGCTGAACTGGCTCGAGAATTCCAGTGCCTCCTCAAGGCACCAGATGGTGAAACCAAGCCTTGGGTTTCCGAAAAAGGATAAGTGACTATAGCTCACCCGATCTCAATCTCTGGGTTCTGTAATCCGCTCAGAACATTTGTTATTGGAGAAAAAATCCGCTCCTTCAAAGTCAATGGATTCGACGAAGAGAACCTTGGTGAAGGCATTGGATACCGGAAGTAGTCGCTCACATCTCGGAAGTTTCGGAAGATGTTGAAGGCTACTAACAAACCTAGGGACGGTCATTTAAAATATGATGTAAGACTTCTTACGTAGAATATTGTGGTCCATTGAACAAATGTAAATATTTCCTATTTGAATTCATTCCTGCAAAGCTGTGGCTGGTACATTGTTTGCTGCGAGGGAAGACGAAGTCAAGGAGTGATAAGGAAGGTACGGAAGAAACCTGTTGGAGGAAGTCGCTCCGTTCTTTTAACATACCTGGTCCTGAATCTTCTTCATTTCGTTCAGATTCTTAACCCTTCGAAGGTAGGCGATGCGGTTGTCAACCTGTCTTCCGAGGCGTGGATTATGCGGCAGCCCAAGGCGGCGGACCTGCAAGGAGAACTACTCAGCAAAACTCCATTTGGGTCTGATTATGCTCGAGTGAATGAGGAGGGAGGATTTTTTCTAATCCACTTCGAGCCTTAGGATGTCAAACATGGCCTAATAAAACAAAGCAGTTCGAGGTCAATAGTGGAAGAGCACTAGGTCGATCTTGCTTAATTGTTTTCGTTCTCATCTCTAGCAAATAGGTAATTCATCAGTGATTGGTTTTTCTTTAGACAATTCGCCTAAATCCAAGTATATTTAGGGGTGCATGTTGGTCTTTTAGTATATGGGGACATTTGTTGGTGAAGCTGGCCTGCTGGAAGGGTAGGGGTCGGCTCACCTCTTCTTCTAGCTTCTCCTGTCGAACAGCGTTGTTCCAGTCCTCATAGAAAGAGCGGTCCACGATCTCCCTCAGAGTTCTGAAATAGTTGTATTGGGGAAGGGCCAGATGGGTCCGGATTGATCAACCACTTACAGCAATTTAACAGAGAAAATACAGCCGAAATCCCGGATAGCTCGGATTATCAAGCGATATGGTGATACATTTCGCCGCGCTACCAGGGATGTCGGCAGCATTTTCTCTGTTAAACTGCTGTAAGTCGTTGATGAATCCGGACCCTGGAAGCAATTCTGTCGAATCCCTTACTTCGGCAACCCTGCGTGGGTACCCGGTGTTCCCACTGGCTCCATCGCATGGTTGTGAGCGCCGCGCTCCTCCACAATGATGAACTCGTTCATCCTCCTCGCCCTCACCCTGTAGCGGCATTTACTTTGAAGGCGGTTGATGCACTCGAAGCTGAAATGGAGCTGGATGGAACAAGCGCATGTGTTTTGGACACAGAGCAGCATCTTATCGAGCAGGTATTTATCGTGAAAAAGAAGGCCATTTCAGGCAAGGGCCACTGAACAGATCGTATTTTCTGCAAACATTTATCCAAGGCACTGTGCCGACAGCAAAATGGTTCCCTATAGGTGTAACGATTCATTCAAAAAATTTGTAATGCAAGACGAGAAAAAATGCAGAGCTGGCAAATTATGTCTCCTTTCAGAAGCTCATGTCGTTTTTTCTACTTAATATTAACAAGGAAACGCAGCCGAGTTGGCATGACGAGGTCCCCAGAATGGCAAAATAAATAAAAACCATTAATGATAAATATTTTTAAGAAGTAGAAGACTGACAGCAGAAGTTTTGCCTGCGGGGAGTTATACACTTGTCAACGCTGCAACAAAGGCAATTGTAAAAAAACACAAACACCTTCACTTCGCTGTTTCAAGTAAACAACGTTACATTATCAATCAAACAAAAATCGCAACGATTTGCACTGCATGGCGCCATCTGTGCATCTTTTCTTTTAATATACTAAAATATTGCTGCCTTCCCGTTCTAGAATAAACTTTAAGCTACGATTTTCCCTTAAGAATAATTTTTTAAAATTTCAAGCAGTGGGTTCGCTCACTGGGGCAGTTGATACTAAATTTTCTTTTAACAAAAAATTGTTCTAACTTTCTAGGAGTTTTTCATGTAATACAAAAAAGCTTTAACTTGTAAGTTGCTCAGTTTGATTTCAAAACCTTCAAACTTACTTGGGAGTGTCTAATTTGATTTGACGTGCTCAATTTGATCTAGAAGATGTTCCGCTTGATTTCAGAAGCGTAAAGCTCACTCAGAAGAATGTCCAGTTTGATTTAAGAAGTGTTCAATTTGATTTAAAAAGTGCTCAATTTTATAAATAAATATACCTGAAAGTATATACGGGAAAATGATAAGGAAGAAAATCCTGTCTATAAGATATGAGATATCTCTTTTAAAGTGGTTGATGACGTTAAGACTTGGTTTTTCATAAGTAGGAAGCTCAATTTTGATATGTGTCACAGCTTCTCGGTGAAAATGGTAAACTTCCGTTCATATGGCCTCTTCAAAGTTCTGAAAGCCGAACTCCTAAAACGCTCCTCTTTGCTTACAAAACGTATATGCGACGTGCAGTTGAACCGGCCAGAGCAGCAGTTTTAAATCTTTCGGAAAGGTGGAATTGAAATGCTCGAGACGTTGAAGTCGATTTCACACTAAAACTAATACCGACCATATTTTAGCACAAATCAGTTATTATCCCAAACGGTAGATAAGAAAATGGTATGTCTAGACCAACCATAAGATCCCGCTATGTCGAAGGAAGATTCAAATTACCTAAAAAAGCTCTTCATGTCTGTCACCGGTAACTTCCACATAGGCCCTCTGCAACGGCTGTCGTGTACAGATACTGTCAATAAACTGCTGGTTAATTAGTGTATAGACTTACTTTCGTCTCTACTTTCCTATCTAGATATATCAGCTGCGGCTGGGCCTCTTCACTTCCTATGGAAGCGTCGCTGAGAGGTAACGTAATGTAGTGTTTGCTCGCCTTGGTACGTCCGAATATATGGTCGGACTCCTGGTTGTTTCCTCTTTGTCAACGATGCTCAAAAGTGATTTCCACACTCACTGGAAGTCTCGCCATAGTTAATGCCAGCGCCTGTATCTTTTATGCCGATACAAATTTTTACTGATTTTAATCAGCCTCATTTAAAACCGGGCGCGTGTAGCGCAGTCGGAGGAGGCGCGACTGTCGCGTGCACCCGATACCAGGTTCCTGGTTCGGATTTCCCGCCCAGGCCAACCAAGCCTTCCATCCCTCCGGGGTCGGTGAATTGGTACCAGACTTGTCTGGGAAGGATGAAGCGCTGACTTGTTCATCGGCTGGCCACCGCAACTCATTGTATGGCCAAATACGCATTCATGTCGCCTCCACGACATCCCGTAGAAGTAGAATGCGCTGGCGCATCCCAGAAGGGATTGAGTAACGCCGTCCTTTATCCTTTATCCATTTAAAACCACAAGTTTACGCCTTGGTGTGGGGGGTACTCCCCAACATGATCTTCCGTTGAAGACCCTACCCTTGTAGGTTCTTGAGCTCAAAGAAAGTTTACGCCTTCTTTCTGCTCCAAAAGCCCCACCACTCCTTCAATGGTTCCTAGGGAACTCACTATTCATATCCGTCTAACTTCTTGTCGTCTCTGGCCATGACGTAAAGCGAATATATCAGAGCTTCGAACTCCTTTTTGCTGACGGTAGTGAAGCACTCATGCCACGGCTCCTGACGGTATGGCCTAAAACTATACGTAAAAGTAACTAACAAACAATAACTGCTCTAAAAGACAACCAGCATTTGCTGAAGAGTTAGAAGTGATGTTAATTCCGCTACCTCGTTTCCTTCCCGCTGAGAGCCGGCTGTGTCTCCGTAGCGCTGTCGCTGTTCGGGCTCTGGTTACGAGGAGTGTCGCTGTCCGATGACCCAGCCGCTTTTGCATCTATCGGAGTCTAAAACTCATTCATTTCGTCACTACAGCTAACTTCACAAAAGTATGCCATTAGGCGAAAACCGCATCAAAAGCAGCTAAATTTAGAATCTATTGAAAAATCGGGATCACTATATAGAAAGCACTAATTAGTATCTATTTTAAGCCAATATGCCAAAGTATTCCGATGAGATAGCTCTACTGGCCTTTTTATACCAATCTCCTTTTACCTTTACCACGGTAAGAACGTGGATTCACGTGAAGAGAACGCCTGGACGCCCATAACACATCGGTCAGATTTTTTCATGAAATCTCTGACCGAACGATATGACGTTCTTCAGGTCCCGCGAGCGAGAAAGAACCATCGGAGCACTCTGGCATGCGTCAGGGACAAATGGAGACGTTGCTACCGAGCAACTCGATGATCATCGGGACGACAGGTGATACGGGTGGTAGAATTGGATAGTAGGATATACTAGGGTAGTAGCGTGTCTTCAAAACGGTCCCTATTTCCAGGTGTACTCTCGTCTTCGAAGGTGCATTCGGACCTCCAGCCATACACATAGTCCTCTCTTATTATATAGAATATAACTGCGCGACTACCACTTGGAATTAGCTAATCAAAAGTGTCATAACCTACAAAAATAGATAAATTCAATCGATATTGGCTGCCGATAGGTACTATGTATTAGTACTATGTGTACAAGACTATGAAAATAATATATAGGATACCGGATGATATCTGCGACACGTCCTCTTAATTCGAACTCAATCCTTGAATGGAGCACTCTCTCCCAGTATTAATCATCACACTACACCACAAACAAAGAGAACTAGAACTATGCAGCAATGGTATGAAAAAATCTGCACGAACTATGTTGGCAAATTGATGCTCTGACTAGGATGCACAAGATACGAACAAACACACTTCGGATTAGGCTCATTTAAAAGTGCAGATGGTGCTCAGTTAGTTGTCTGAGGCTTTGAAATTCAAGTTTATAACGCTCGTTTTTGGTTCGCAGCAGATGTGGCGCAGTAGTACGAGGCGCAAGGAATTTCGTTTAGGAATTTCGGCGCAGTAGTACGAGGCGCAAGGAATTTCCTCCAGAATAGATGAACTGCGAGCAGCCGTTCAACTAACCATAATACCAGAAACTGCATAGCGCAGTTCCGGAAAGTGATCAAGGAAGCCTTTTTTGAAATATCAAATGCAAAAAAAATCCAGTCGCATTTTTGGTAAAAGATGAGGCGAATGCTGCAGCAACAATCTAGTTGCCGCTTTGCCCGACGCTGCACATAAATCAAAAAATATGGTGACTTTATAATCAAACATAATTCGATTCGGAGTGAAACCCAGCCCATTGGAACTTACCGGATAGTTGAATGCCGGAATTTGTTGCAGTACGGTGTTCATAATGTCGTCCATAGTGGGCATCTTGTCTGGGGACCGATGCAGAGATTGCAGTGGCTGCAAGGAAAGGGTCAAGCTCCAGACTATCCAGTATACAATCCTGGTGTTCATACTGACTGACTTACCTGACTGGCAGCGAGGAATTGGTGCAATCCACTAAGAGCACTGTCCTCGGCGACAGCCATAATCTCTGCAAATTGCAAGCGTTCTCGCAAAGAGACAAAGCAACTCGAAAAGTGGCTGCGATTCAAAAATTGAGAGAGGGAAGCCGAGCCGGGGCGCTGAAAACGCCTTCGCTTATCGGCCAGTGTCAGTCGCTTTCGTTTCACTGAAACCGAAGATAAAATTGCGAACCGCAGAATGCAAGTTCTTTCGCGACGGAGGTGGTGGCGCGAAGCGAAGCGAGAGCGATCGCATCACCGGCGAACGGATACGCCACCGAAACGGGCCCTCGTGCTGCGCACAAGCCGCTACATAGCCTAGCCTGCTGGCTGGTTGTCTAGGCCTAGCCTAAACAGCCAGCAGCCTGGAGTTACTCCTGATTGCGACGCCTTCGCTCCTTAAGAAGTCAAATGCTCGCCTGAGTAGCTATTGGGTGGAGAATGCCATCAGAATTGTTAACAGGAGCAAATACATGCGCTACACATTATTTAAAAGTTGTATTTAGATAAAACAAAGTAAAGCATGGCATAATAGTCATTGGAAAATATTTATGGGGCTATTAAAACAATATTTCAAAAGGAGAGAACATTAGAGGCCACTACCTCCATACAAGCCTTGACTAAGTCTAGGCCACCAATGATAAATAGTCAAGTATTTCTTAGCGCCATTATCTCACATGAGTTCTCGAAAAACTACTGCGCAAAAAAGTCTTCCTAATGAATCTGCGAGCAAACTGCCACTTATTGAGTAAGAAACAACTTTTCAGAAAAAATATCTGAAGCACAAAATAAAACTAGGGAGAACTCGAATTCTGATAAGAATTTCTGCTCCGACTTAACAAGAGTTGCATCAATTAGCAAGCCATAAGAGTTCGCTCGTAAGGGTGAGCGGCATTTTGAGTACACGACCTCACAATGTTCTCCATCATTTCTAGGCTTAGGAATGACCTGCGTGCGAACAGGAGCCTCGGAACTTCAAAGGATTTATGAAAGACAAGGCACGGTGTGTTTTTTGAACTCATAGTGCACTAGAATGAAATGAACAGATGCCGTGAAAAAAAATCAGTAAAGGTAGCATTTATCATCCAATTTCGTTCACCAAGCCATTATAAAAAAGAATTAATAATATCGCTTTCCTCTATTCTGTTTTCTTTACTTTCAAGGTCCTTGGACGATCAGAGTGTCTTTTTTTTCGTAATAAAGAGAGGCAAAGGCGAATATGCACAGCGAGTGAACCTTTGCTTACTGTAAAAATCATGCTTCAATGAGGTACGACGAGAATGAAGGAGTCTTTGAAGCACGGCACTTATTTAATGTCGAAACTGGGAACTGCAAGGTTCAGGATTGGAAACACCATGTCTGAAACGACAGCGGCTAACGCCAGCCCCCACAGTAACATTGATTTCAGTGAAGAAACACTGTGGAGACATCGCCTTACGTGCAGCATGCTTGTGACAGGAGTTTCGAGCAAGGCTTCTAAGCGGGCAGTGTTGGTAAACTGAGGAGGAGTAAAACTTGGATGAAATGATCACTGCTGTGATTATTCTCGTTTAATAATGTTCTCGTTGGTCAGCACCATTTTCGGAGCTGTAACCCATAAAAAGGCGTCAAAAGAAATATGGTGGATCGGGAAATCCCTATCTTTTAGCCTTTGCCTTATCGCTGTCTGCAGCTTTCACAATTCACAGAAACACCAATTGTTCCTTGTGGTCATTTGTCTTCACAACAGAGTCGTCAGAGTGAGTCACACGACATTAAGCCGATGGCAGCGGGAAATCCCTTGGGCAATTGTTCTTCGTATTCACGTCTTAAGCAGTGGCACTGGCTCCAATATATCTGTCTATTTATTCATTTAGTTTATAAGGGATAATGGTAATGTTATTGAATTCCTTCCTGGGTTGTGCTACGCGTTTTACCACAACGGGATATCGTGCAGGCAGTTTGAATACACGCTTGGTCTACACAATGACTTGCGATGGGCAGCCGGTGAACAGGTCACCGTTTTATCGTTTCCATAGAAGTCTGGTACCGACAAGCCGACTCTACCAGTGAAAGGCATAGATGACCTGTGAATCCGAACGTTCAGTCGGGGTGCATGCCCTACGACTTCTTCGGATGCGATACCCGCGTATCATTAACTTTATATTCAGTTATCAGCGCAAAAATGACAATTTTTTTCAGGGTGACGGTAGCATGATAGCATATCGTTTAGAAATCTTAGCAATTGTGAAACATTTTGGAAAATAGCCAGTTCTAGTGTAATGATTTGATGAGACGACGACACTCAGGTACCCAAACTGCCTGGTAGTGCTCGTCTTTAATTGCAATCTGTGAGCGGGATACGCCCTTACTGGAAGAACATTGGCAAAGTAATATTGGCAGATGCATGGAACGGCCAACATTTTCGCACGGTAACACTACGAGAGTTCCAAGGATTCCGTCAAAAAAAAAAAGCATAAGCGATGAAACAACGCTGAATTCAAAGTGTAGAATGGGAAGATGACTTCGAAACTCTGTCGGAAAACTCAACGCCAGCGCTTTTTCCAGCGACAGTAAAACCGAAGGCATAGATTCTTTAAATCTATTGAACCTCGAAGAACATCTGTCGGCTTTTTGCGAACAACGAGCAGTCCATAAACGAGGAGATTTATGCCGCTGAGATGCGTCCATTACGAAGCTCGAAGCAGCAGAACAGAATGAGAGTCTCATCAAAGGAACCCGAACATGAACACAACCTGCCCCTCTGTCCGGACAGAGCAAAAGAGGTCTCGGTCCTCCAGCCCTCTTCTGAATTTGCCCGGTAGCCCAACTGTTGAATACGACATTTAGGATCCTGGATAAGTTTAGGAAAGTGTTAGGGCATGGAAGGAAGACGCAATTGCCTCATTGAGGATGGATTCCTCTGATGACGATTACACCTAAAATCGTTTTCGGCTTAATAAATAGAGACCGAGGGCTCTTGAGCAAAGATTTGAGATCACTCCAGGGTAGGGTTTAGGCTACTACGGCAATTAATATTAATAATACTGAGAAGAAAGTAGTGATGGAAGGAGGACGGCTTCGTGTGACAGCAGAGGAGGCCGATTCGAGTTCAGCTTCTGATAAAAGTGTTGCCCCGAGTTCGACATTTTCGTGGTGTACTACAACAGCGCACGTGTAAAACTTGTTGGTACAGACACACTGCAGTATCGGCAAAATAACAACTCATCAAGGAGGAGAAGCCCTGGAAACCTTCTTGAACCTGGAAGAATAGTACTGCCAACCAAATAATCGTTAAACAAAACAGTCTAAGAAGAAATAGTTTACTTATTCGGGCAGGTGAAAAATCTCCATCTGTTGGATGCTTAACTTCGAACTTTTTGTTCCTTTAAAAATGAGCATTTTTCTGAAATCTTGAATGCGTACAAAAAGTGATTTGGTGCAGTTGTAGCTGGGGGCCCAAGTGGTGCTTTCTCGCAGCATCCGCTACCTTGAGCAGCAGCATCCGCTGACTCCTCCTGCTACTTCACGGTGTGAGAGTCCCCCTGCGATTTCTAGAGGAGTGGTGGGACATAGGAAAAGAGAGCAGTGGCCCCAATTTTGTGTGGTCGGCCAAACTAGGATTGCGCTAGTATTTTTTGAGAATGAACCGCTTCCATAGTCCTTTACTGCGGGGTTCTGGCTAGCTGGAAGCCGGCTTCTGCAAAGTCCATGCATAGTTCTCGATAAATGTTTACATCACTGGTGTTGCGGGCGACGTTCTTATAGCTGTGCAAAAATTTTATAAACCTTTGGTCGGCCGAATTCTCGGCTTCCTTACAGTATGATGGCGTTATGATGTGTCCATCCCTCTCAAGCCCAGGTAGACTGAAGGTAGACGTTAGCTGTTCATTCCTAATGGACCATGGCAAGGCGAGAATGCCGGAACGTCAACCGAACAAGGAGTTACAACCAACTTAGGTAAGTTGCAAGAGAATTCACTTTTGAAATCCTCCTATTTACATTGGGGTATTTATACCATTTTCACGTCGAATTTGACACTTTTCAAATCAAACTGGGCATTTTTTTCATGTCAACACTTTTTTAGCTAGCTTTAGGACTTTTGAAATCAAAGCGAACTACACCACAAACAAAGAGAACTAGAATTGTGCAACAGTAGTATGGAGAAATCTGCACGATCAATGTTGGCAAATTGATGCTCTGACAAGGATGCACTCGTTACCAACAAACACACGTTGGATTAGGCAAACAATCATACGTTGGATTAGCGAACCGAAAAGACCTTTAGGCATGTTTAACTAAAGCCTCCATAAGACGGCAAGAAAAAATTTTGTCCATGGAAAATTTGATATAACTTTCTTTGAAATTTTTAAATTTGCCTGCTCCTGTAGGTATAATAATTTGATAAAAATTTAAAAAAAAATAATAATAAATTGAAATTTGTAATAAAGCATAGCAAAGAGCAGTCATATAGCACATTGAAGCATAAAATCGCGCCATGCACACAAAAGGTTCCCGCAGATTTTATTTGATTGATTTGTTATTGCTGCATCGTTAACAGATGTCAAACTCCATGCAAACACAAATTCTGCCATAAATTGAATAAAAATCGCGGTCTCTGAAGAGGCCATGGCGCAATCTGTTTGGTACTAAAAATAGCCGACTTTCTGCTCTTTAAAACGAGCTTTGAATCACTATTTCTCCTAAAGAAATAAAACATTCTATAAAGTTTAAACGATACGTTCATTTATTGGGTAGAGGAGTCAAAACTTCAAAAAAGCTCTTTGTAGAGCCTATAGTTTATTGTAGAAGAAGCTCGTTTCAATCTGGAACAGTTTACTTTGAGTTCAAAAGTCTTAGGCCAGCTTGGAAAAGTGTTCAATGCGATGAGAAAATGGTTGTTTATTTGCATAATTATTTGCACTAAAATTGTGCACTCAAACGAGTAACGATTCACTGTTGAACGCATCGTTTTTAGAAACCGTCCAATTCCCACGTCCTTATTGTCAAAACAGCAGTGACCTACAGTCTGGCCTTCACTCAAAGTCTAACACTTTTTCCAGAGAATTCAAATTACGTCCATAACCTGATAGATAGATGTGAGCTGAGATCGATGGATATGGTTCTTGTACAGTGCGGCAAGAATGGATCCCACCCCACAATACATATCTTCTGAATGCGACGCATAAGATTTGTGAGGTCCTAAGGGCATAAGGAACCAATGCTTTATATAAGGAACCCAGCGACTTTCGATTCAACAGATTTCCATCGGTTTCGCTGCTTTATATGGTGATGAGTCTTATAATTTCCTCTAAGTGGTCATTTTTTTATATTTTTTACGTCCGTGACCCAATGGCGTCCAATATCTGTGGAAATTCTAAACTCATGCGTTAAATTAGTGAACGACTTCCCGTATTTTATCCCGGCAGTTCTCTAAGGCTGAGGAATGATGTACCGGCTCTTATTTGTTTTCTACGTTTACTTTTTCTGATTTAAGTGCATTGAGTCGGCCACGTTCTGTTCTTGTCCCAGATTCTTTCGTCGAAATGTTTGCACGGCAAATCAAAACTACAGTCGCGTTTTTTTCACTCAAAGGACATTCCCCTGTTTGAGAAACTTCGCGGGAGGCATTATTCGGAGCCAAGCCATGATTCTTTCGTGAGAATATGAGTTCCCAGCACCGCTGCTTCCGACTTTGCCCAGCGGTTCTCCTTTTAAGACTTTCAGCTAATGCTACCGCTCGTCAGCAAATGTTGTTGACGGCTTCATCGTTCTGTTATTGCCAATCGCACTGCACAAGAACACAGCAACGCAAAGAATAAACGAAAGAATAAACGTCGTTGTTAGTCCATCCCTCTGCGATGCGGATGCGCCTCGTATTCCACTTCTGCGGGATATCGGGAAGGCGCATTGAATTTGCATTGGCCCACACAATGATGTGCGGTGGTCAGCCGATGAGAGCTCAGTGACTGATTGTTCCAAAGGAGGCTGGGTATCAATTCACCATGCCCAGAAGGATGAGAGGTTCGCTTGTCCTGGCGAGCCTAGAGCCTTGAATAAGAGTGTTCACCATGGGCGACTTCTCCTTCGACTGCGCTACTGCGCGCCCCTCATCTCCACATAACTATGTAATGAATCATTAATAGTAATACATGCTGAACTTCGGTGTTGAATCGATCCCATAATGTTTTATTCAAGAGTATGATGGAGAACGTGGGGAAGTTGGATTTAAGAAACCATTCTAATGGTGGGTATTTTCAGTGACCTTGAATCCATACCTATTCCCAATGCAGCAATAGAAATACTACCTAATCTGCCTCTGACAATGCGACCGAAGGAAGTGGGAAAAGAAGAAGTTGCTCGATCAAAGCGCCGGACAGTTCTGACCAGCCTATGCCCTCTCTATGTAGAAGCATTGATTAATGAGCGTCGAAGAGATCGAGAGCAAAAAGAGATCGGAAAAGGCCGCAACTGAAACAAGAGCTCCATATAATTCTAAAAATCAAGACCTTGGCGATAGGAAAGCCAATTTTTGCGTCGATGATGTGTTAGTCACTAAGGGTTTCGCCTCGCCTTTCATCTGTATGTAAAGTGAAGCTTCAGCCAGAACACTACAACTCTGCAGATCATTAAGATCAGTGCAGCAACAAGGCTTCAGAAGCAGAAAATGGAGACGTCCGACATCCGAGTTTTCGTCAGGAAAAAAAGAAAGCGCGCAGGCGAAGGAGTGCAGCTGAAAGGAGTAGGTGGCGTGCGAACGGCGAGCGAGGAGAGGTAGGCAGCTCGGACGGGAGGTCGAAGATGGGATGCGAGAAGTTCAAGGGATGGAGTGGGTTCAGAGCGGATCGATACCGGAGTGAAAGTAGAAGAGCGTGGCGCGTCTGGAGAGGCGCCGGCTAATATCGGGGGGTAAATATGACTTTGACCCGGCACTCCGAGCCGAGAGGTCAGCCGCCATCGATGAGAATCGCCCCCATTGATTCGACCTCCCGGTCCGACTCCTCCAACCGACCGGACCGAATCCGCGTCCGGAGACGGCGGTTCGGCTGCGAACGGATCGGTCGGCGGTGGTTCCGGCGAAGTCAGGCGGAATTCGGATCGTGGACCGAGGGCCCCGCGACCTTCGGTCGGCCACGGAAAGAGGAGAGCGGGCTCGGTGACCGCAGGTGTTGCCGATTTTCAGCTCAACTTCGCCGGCGAGGCCATCAAGTCTCAAGCAAAGCCGCTCGCCGCCAGCGCTGGAACAGACGCTCTCAGAATCGCCGAAAATCCCAATGAACGAGTGGCGATGAATTTCGATGACGATCGGCGCGGAAAAAGTCCGGCCGAGTTAAACAGACCAACAACAGTTGCTGGAGTCCTCAAAGAAACTGCAAGCTACGACGAGCGCTTCGGCGGAGAATTCAGCCGACCGCTTAAACCAGTGCATTACAATAAGCAGGTGAACAGCAGCCGCGAACATTTCACTTCCAATCTCGTCGACCAGCTGACGATGGGGTCGACCACATATAAAATACACTGGCATGCAAATTCCCATTAATTATTCGAATGATACCTTTAGAACACTTCCATAATTGTGACTCCTCGAAGTTTTCAAATAAACGAATGACTTCGAGGGCAGACAATTTTCGGACATTAGAATTCGAGCACATCAGCGCATCCTACTTCGAATATTCAATTCAGAAGGAAAATCATTCGAACATTCAAATAGACCATTTTGGCATGACTAAAATTGAAACTGGTCTGGTCTCATGGCAACCTGCAGATGCAGAATGAGCGGCGCATTCTGAACAAGGATTCCGTATTTTACATATGCCTAGTCCTTAAAGGAAGATAAGCCTTTTTTCGTGTTATGGAGTTTTATGCCTTGAAACTCGGATAGGACAAATGGAGAATGAATTATAAAGGACGGTGTTTCTCAGTCCCAATTTTGAATGCACCACGCATTCTACCTCTTCAAGATGTAGCTGGTAAGAAAGTCCTGCGCCGCTTGACATTTATTCTTTTTTCTTTTTCTTTATTCAGCTTACAATGGAAATTACTCAAAAGTATAATCACGATCAATAGACCTAATGGGCAGGTCAGCGATTTCCTCCTCCCAGAAATGGGGGAAGGGCGGAATTCAAAGAAATTGCTGACCGAACTTTCGCCACTTCAATATGACAAGTTTTTGTTCGCTAGAAATGCCGTGAGGGGCAAAGTTAGCAATTGCTAGAGAGCAATGCCAGGGGAGCAATGTGGGTGGGAGGCCACGTCCCATCCTGCTCCTCCAATTTTCTGGGGTGGCTGAGCGTTGTGTGGAGTAGGCGGATAGAAGCTCGTCTCGGTTTTTCTCGAACAGCTTCTACCAGCTTCTGAAGCTGATGGGCGGAAATATCATCGGTGACGGTGTGCCTTTTCGGGATCAGGTCGTGGTACAACATTCTTCTAGAGTCCGAGAAGCACCAAAAGGGACACTTTTTCAGGTTAAACCTCGATTTGGCCCCTTATACTCTCAATCAAATGAAAAACGCGATGAGCTAATCGGATGCATGGCGCGATCCCTTTTTAATGTACTAAAAGATTGCTGCCTTATTGCGCTATAAAACAAAATTAAATCTCAAATTATAAAAATGTCGAAGAAAATTATTACGCTCATTCCGGCATGTCAACTAAAAAAATTTCCAAGAAAATTACACCAAGATCTCCTTGAACAGACAACTATTCTGGTTTCCTTAGAGATCCTCTAGTGTGACCGAAAGACGGTTGCTTTGATTTGGAAGGTGTTCATAATGATTTCAAAAGCATCATGCTTGTCTAGAATAATTCTCGATTCGACGTGAAAAGTGTGAAATTTTACGTGAAAATCGTACAAATAAGGTTTCTACCAATGATCTTAGACTATCAAATATACTAATAGATATACTAAATCTACCAATGATCTTAGACTATCAGATTATCACTAACTTCCTACTAATAGTAAGGACCTTATCACAATAGTAGTTACAATAGTCAGCTGTTAGCGTTCGTTAGTTTGCTGCAAGTAACAGCAAAAATTCGCAGTAGCCAGTTCCTGTTCGCACGTTGATGCAGTACTAGACAGCAAGAAGCTCTCTGTTGGAACTCTTGTGAGTAGATCTCGTGCGCACCGCCAGCGGATGGCTGGCGACGTCGATGCCGCGGCGTTCGGCGCGGCCAAAAATAAGTAAAAGTCCCGCCCCCCAGGAAGACATCACTTCCATCAGCACTGTCAAGCGCTAGTTCACTACTCCTTTCAGAGGAAGAGACGCGGACTTCGAAGGCAACCCTCGGTCGACAAGTCACGCCCTCATGCAGCGTAAAACTCCGTCGTCGACGTTGTTAGAGCGGATCCGGAGGTTGGCACTATAGTTGTGCTAGAGCGAATATGTTCGAATAATTCACCTGTATCACCTGTCGTCCCATTCATCATCGACTTGCTCGAGCAGGCGCCAGCTTCTCCATTCGTCCCTGTCGCTTGCCAGAGTGGTCCAATGGATCCTCCTCGCTCGAGGGACACGAAGAGCGTCATATCGGTCGTTCAGGGCTTTCACGAAGAAGTCCGACCAACGCATTGGTGGGCGTCCTGGGGTTCTCTTGACATCCCGCGGAATCCAGTCGGTGACGGCTCTCGCCCAGCGGGTGTCTGCGAAGCGCTTTACGTGGCCGGCCCACCTAATTTTCGAAAAAAATGTTCGAATAATTATTCAAACAATTTGTTCTAATATTTATTGAAATAGTCGAGTATTCGATATTTATAGTTTTTCGAATATTCGCTCGGATTCGAACATCGAAAGAGACCTATAATAGAATATTATTCGAAAATCGAATGATTTTATTCGAATAAACTTCAAACCTTGAAGCACAGGACCTGGTTCAATCAAATTATTCGACTATTCGAATATTCGATAAAGGAAAAACGTGGCGTATTCGATTTTCGATCATTCGAAAAAAAATGGACGAGAGAATAATTTCGTTCACTCATTTGCTGAAATCTTTCGGCATCGAATTATTCGTGCATTCGTTTCTTCGATAAAATTTCTTAAAAGCACAACTATAGTTAGCACTATAGTTCTGCTAACCATAGTTGTGCTTTCCTAAGTCTAAGTCACACTAAGTCTTTCGAAAAGACATGGGTGCAGCCATGCAACAGCCCTCATTCGCCTCCAGTTCCTCGGCTACAGTACTAACGATGTCTTGACCTATACCATGCGGTTCACCCGGGTATCCCTTTGTCAGTCTCTCCTTCTGCACCCTCATTGAAAGGAGTTTCTGGGACGCCGACTACTAGAGATGAGGGTTTGGTCCTCCACGATTCTAATACGAGTCGTGCCGTGGCTCGTCCGATCAAAAGCCCGCCAACGCACGCCAAATCGAAGTTTAACCTGAAGGACTGGTACTCTAGAAGTAATGTTGTACTACAAGCTGACCCCAAAAAGCACACCGTCACCGATGATATTTCCGCCCATCAGCTTCAGAAGCTGGTAGAAGCTGTTCGAGAAAAACCGAGACGAGCTTCTATCCACCTACTCCACACAACGCTCAGCCACCCCAGAAAATTGGAGGAGCAGGATGGGACGTGGCCTCCCACCCACATTGCTCCCCTGGCATTGCTCTCTAACAATTGTTCACTTCGCTCCTCACGGCATTTCTAGCGAAGCAAAAATTTGCCAATGTTGAAGATGGCGAAAGTTCGGTCAGCAATTTCTTCGACTTCCATCCTTCTCCCATTTATGGGAGGAGGAAATCGCTGAACTGCCCATTAGGTTTTAGGCTATAGTGACTATTGATCGTGATTATACTTTCTGAGTAATTTCCATTGTAAGCTGAATAAAAAAAAAATAAAAAAGAATAAATTTCAAGCGGCGCAAGACTGTCTGACCAGCTTAATCCAGATATGCCGATAATGACGACGCGCGCGTGATGGCGCAAGTATAAACTATACCTAAGGCCACCGGTAGTAATCAAACCTTCATTCCTGAGATGCAGTCCGATTCTTCTTTTGTGTTATGTGAACTTTGCCGCCCTTGGGCGCAATTTCGTCAATCTTCAAACTGCGAACTGACATCCTCCGTCCAAAAGTTTATCGTCTAAAAGTGCGCGCAATGCCCAATGCCCGCAATCTAAGCAAATACAATAATCTTGATCTCAGCTTAAACTCTAGATAGAGCAGGGTCACCGAGGAGGTGTTCACATTAAATACATATGTACAAACTCTCTAGAATAATAAAGGATAAAGGGCGGCGTTACCCAATCCTGCCTGAGATGCGCCACGCATTCTACTCCTACTGGATGTCGTTGGGACGATTTGAGTGCGGTCATACAGTGAATTGCGGTGGCCACCCGATGAACTCTTCAACACTTTGTCCTTTCCAGACAAGACTGGTGTCAGTTCATCGAACCAGGAAGGATGGAAGGCTTTAGTTGGCCTGGGCGGGAAATCAGAACTTAAAACCTGGTATCGGGTGCATGCGACAGCCGACACCACCTCCGAATGCTCTACACGCGTCCAAGGCTACTTTAATATGTGGTGATAATGACCGCAAATAGCATGACTCCTAAGAATGTTTCCCACAGTACTGCAATGGAAATTCTGTGAGCATTCCTGTGACCTAGCTCATCCACACGCACATGAGCTAGCCCACTTAGCTAAGAGTGACTGTTGGATCTAGCATAGCGTCAATCGCTTCTGTGACATCGACTTGTTCTGTCTTTATTTCCTCTGGAATTCACTTCAGTAAAACGAGTGCCTTCTAAAGATTCCTTTGACTGTTTAGGATGCGTCAGAAGCAGCAACAAAAAGTAAGTCGATAAGATCGATACCTGTTCTGGTGAACACCTATGAATGTACATCAGGATAGAGATGTAATCATAGCCAAATCGGCCTATATGCCAAACATTGACCGATCACAACGAGATATAAACAGAGTATCCATGGATAACACACTCCATGTGTATATTCTGCGAAGCCAATCACCTGCTCCATGCTTTTTTAGCTTCATCATTTCGTGCTAGACAACATCCGCCACAACAGAGTGCTTGCTAGGAGATATGGTTCTCTCCGCGGGGAAACGCATCGGTGAAAAAACGCGATAAATCTTTAAGGCCATCGCGTTCCGAGAGATCCTGAAAATCTCATCAGGGCGGCTGGTGGGTAGCAGTGAAAGATTTCGAGGGGACGGGATTCAAATGATCGGCTGAAATGCTCCTCAGGATAATCGCCAATCTAAAACCCTGAGAATGAGAACTGCAAAGGAAGCATCTGAAAATCTATGATCAAGCCAGAAAAGACTTCATTCTGATCACGAATGAAGGCTTGATGACATACATACCACGGTTTGATCCCAGTCTCGTTGTAGATAAATGTTTCGCTTGATGTCCCGTTTTAAAATAAAGCCTAACATATATGACCTGCCGTGATTTACTTCACCACCTTTTTCTGAAATATACATAAGAATAAAGGATAGAGAACGGCGTTGCTCGATCCCTTCTTTAGGATGCCCCACTTGTTCTACATTTACAGAATATCGCAGAGGCGATTTGATTGTGTATTTGGCATACTATGGCTTGCTTGGCCTGGGCAGGAAATTCGAACCAGGGACCTGGTACCGGGTGCACGCGACAGCCGGCACCTCTTACAGCTGTGCTACACGCGCCCACGCTAATGCAATATTTACACAATTTCAGCTCTTAGCACCTCTATTTGCTGTCTGCTTTATGAGTAGAATTGAACAAGCGGTGCGTGACCGCTGAACGCCAGTGTACTGCAGATACATATGTACAGATGTATGTAGATGACTGCTACAGAAATGGATGAGTGTTTCAGGTAATTAAACGAGCAATATCAGTTCACTACGTTGACTAGACCTGCTCCGAATATCGTAAACCAAGCTCTAAGAACAACCTGAATTACGAAAAAGAAGGTCAGCATAGCCCAGTGATGCAAAACGAGCTATTGTCAGCAACGTGTTCCGAACGGCAGCTGGTGTATGTACCTGCTCCAATGAACATCGATAGTCTTTACGAGATGTAGGCATTTCGAAGGGCTATATGGTTTCACGTCGTCAGGTCAGGTGGCAGTTGGTGCAAAATGAGCTCTTCGATCAGCGGTGTATTTGGAAAAACAGCGTTCTTTGTCGAAGTGGCAGTTTAGACGAATACTAATTTATTAGATCAAATGTTTGGGATACAATGCCAAGTACAGAGAGAAGAAGCCGAAGGGTGCTAGGAGTGGGCGTGAGGGAAAATCCATTAAGTAAACAACGTGGGTCGCTAACCAGCCCACTTGGAAAGCATAAGATTGATGCGCATAACGGAAACGACTTTGAGGTGAAATGTACCATTTCGGCAAGGAATACGTTAAAGGCATTCTGGATTTTCGCAGGAAATCCAGTGATGAACAACCGAAATGAGTGTCTGTCTGTTACGAGTGACTTTCTGCCGTTCGTGTCTCATTATCGACTGTAGAAGGACCGATCTGCTAAAGTGGTGTGTAGTATGTACGCCCCTTTTGTACTTACTGACTAACAGACGCGAGCGAACATCATCCCTTGTGGTGCATCCGATTGATGAGTTCGCCTCTGCCATTTGTCCCTCCCTTGTGATCGTAGTGTAAGTACGATATGCTAGTGTAGTTAAGCGCTTGGTCGAACAGAGCGCAAATAAAACTGATGCACCACGTTCAGGCCTCTGAAGACGACGAGAAGTCGGAGAGTCGGACTCTGGCAAGTAAAGATCCACCTAAAGACCTCGTGTAGCACAAACAGCGCAAATGTAAGAAGAGAAGTCGCTGAGATTGTTGCTTTTTAAATCAATTGTCATTTATATTCTTCGTGTATTACTATTATTATTGTATTATTATGTTGTATTATATACTGTATTATTCGTATTACTTTCGTCCGATCGGTGGCGGCGAGCGGTCGGCTATTACGCCCTCTATTCTCATCCTGCTTCTGGTAACGATTTTTATTGATTGTGCCCTCGATTAACCGTTATGGCTCGTCAAAGTCGCAAGGGTGTCCATAGTCAGGCTGCTGATCTCCAACCCAATCATTCTGCCAACGCTAACAGAAACATGTTGGAGATTGACGAGGATGATGAGATAGAACACTCAAATTTGAATGCCATGGAGTATCTAGATCTCATCATTTCGAAAAACAAGGACCCTAAAATCAGTAAAATGCTTCAGGTACTCAAAGTAAAAATCCCTGGTGACATAACGAGTGCCATAGAAGCAGATAAGAGAGGCCGCAGTCTAGTCATCGCAGGACTGCCGGAGTCAGCTGAGTCTGTGAAACCATCGCTAAGGCAAAAAGAGCTTGAAGAGAAAGTTGAAGGTATTTTGGATGTCTTGAAAGTAGAGTGTCGTCCCGTTGAGCTATACAGAATGGGTAAGTTGGATACTGCTCGCCCTAGGCTAGTTAAGCTTCTGTTACCATCTAAAGCCCACTGGTTAACTGCCCTGTCGAACGCTCGATTGCTCCGTTCCTCTGAGTTCAGAGACGTATTTCTACGTAGGAGCATGACCCCAGAGGAACGCAGAAAGGAATTCGAGCTTCGGCAGGAAGCTCGAAACCGTAATAGCAAGGCGAAGCGTAAAGAATGGGTTGTATATCAAGGTGTCTTAACAAAGGACTGAGATCCAACCCTTATCAGGGAAACGGGTATTCTGTCCTGGCGCCGCAACGGGTTTAAAATGTTTTTTATTTAATGCTAGAAGTATCGTGAACAAGCTTCATCATCTCCACCATTTTCTTGTGACCAATGATCCGGACCTTGTTTTTATAACTGAAACATGGCTTTCCAACAATGTTAGCGATAATGAAATTCTCGCTGGGCTTCCTTTCGTTATCTTCAGACATGACCGAAAATCTGGCAAAGGAGGTGGCGTTTGTTGTTTGTGTAAGGAAACGCTTTGCATGATACAAACATTTTTCGGTTCTGAATCAAGCTCCGATTTTCTGTGCTTGGATCTTCTAAGTCCTGATGTTACTTGCACAACGAGATACATCGTGATATACAGACCGCCAAGCTCTTCTACATATGACGACGATGATATCCTAGGGACGCTGGCCAACATGTGCTCAGCCAAATCTCAACTAATTTTAATGGGCGATTTTAATTTGGATTGTGATTGGAATAGAAAGCGGCCTCGAAACTCCACATCTTTAAAATTTCTCAGATTTTTTAATGATTGCAATCTGGTCCAAAATGTATCTGAGCCCACTCGCGGAGATGCCATCTTAGATTTGATTTTGACATCACAACAGTTCATTACGTATGTGCACTATCTACCTCCGTTTCATACATCAGACCACAGGATACTTGAATTTTATTGTGATTCTAAAGCAGAGCGTCCTCTATTTTTACCTTTGCCTAACTTTTTTAGGGCGAACTATGCGGCTATGAATCAATACCTTGCTAGCATTAACTGGTGGTCGGTTTTTCAAAACTTTCAATCAGCGGATGACATGTACATGAAATTCTGCTCAGTGATGTATAATGGCTTTAGTAACTTTGTTCCTCTTAGCTTTCGAAAGGTCAAAACAGTAAAGTATCCGGTCCATATACAAAACCTTTTGAAGCAGAAGGCTAGACTTTCTTTTTCCCCATCTAGTCCTATCTATAAGAAGGTTTGCTCTGATATCAATCTACATCTCAAAAAGTTTCTTGCAAACTACGAAAGAAGGGTGGGTAGAGCTTCTACAACAAAACAGTTGTTTGATTACATCCGTTGTAAAATCAAGGGTAGCGTGAGTCTTCCCACTTTAGAGGATGATTGCGGTAATACGTATATAACTGACTACCAGAAAGCAGAATCGCTTGCAGCCTATTTTTCCAGTGTTTTTTCCATTGGCAATGATGAATCGGCTCCACAAATGTTTCATAATGAACACTCTTTTCAACGTCTCTGCAATGTCACTTTTACAGAAGAAGACGTGTTTAAGCATTTGAAAGCCTTAAAAGACTCTGCCTCAACGCCTTTTGATGGAATACCGCAGATAGTTTTTAAAGAATGCGCCCGGCAGCTTTGCAAGCCCTTGACAATGATTTTCAATATATCCCTTATGCTGGAGACTGTTCCTTCTATGTGGAAAGAAGCACTTATCACTCCCATTCCAAAAGGTTCTAGGTCGAGTCTTTTGACAAATTATAGGCCGATCAGTATTACTCCAACGCCAATGAAAATATTGGAAAAAATTATACGTCAGAAACTTGTGTGCTGGCTGGAAAAACGCAACATCTTGCCAACTGAGCAGCATGGCTTCCTCAAGGGTGCGTCTACTACAACTCAACTTCTTGATAGCACTTTTGACTGGGGTTCTGCTCTAAATGATAATCTTTCCGTGGATATCATATATTTTGATTTATCAAAAGCTTTCGATAGAGTTAATCACTCTAAGCTTTTGATGAGATTAAATCAAGTCGGCATTGATGGCGCTCTTCTGAATTGGTTCGTCTCCTATCTGTCAGATCGCCACATGTGGGTAAGAGTAAAAAATAGTTTTTCGAGCCTTTATCCTTGTCCGAGTGGTGTGCCTCAGGGTGGGGTTCTATCACCTCTCCTCTTTACCATCTACTGTTTCGACCTACCCGACAAACTGAGAACTCACACCTCGATAAGGATTCAGCTTTATGCCGATGATATAAAGGTATATGGTATCTACGGAAGGGAGAACAAGAGTGAAATCCATAATGCCCTAATGGAGTCCATACACAGATTAATGGAGTGGACTAAATTCTGGAATCTCTCCGTTAATCTGTCAAAATCATACGTTTTGCACATAGGGTGTGATCAGTCGCCGCAGTACAAATACTCTGACATTGCTATCAAGAGTTGCAGTGAAGTACGAGACCTAGGTGTTGAATATAAGAGTCCATTTGATTTCCGGTCACATATTAATAGCATCGTTCGTAAGGCCTTTAGTAGTATTTTTTTTATCTTTCGAAACGTACACTCCAATTATGAAAGGATCTTTTTAAGACTATATCAGGCTTATGTGCTCCCACAACTGGAGTACTGCTGTCAGGTTTGGAGCCCTCATGGAAATAGAAAACTTTAAAGGCAGATCGAAAAGGTTCAACAAACTTTCACCCGAATTCTGATGCATAGAACACACAACTTGAATGGTCATAGCCCTTTACCCAACTATGCGACTAGATTGAGAATGTTTGGACTAAAAAGCCTTTTGCATAGGAGAGTGCAACATGATATAGTCCTTTGTTTTCGCATCTTACGCATGGAAGTAAAGATCAAAACCAGCAAGTATTGGGTGTTTAGACCCACATGCGGTCGAACAAGGAGTTTTGTAATTGACCACAGACCTCTTAAAAATAAGTGTTGGTTCAAAATTCATAACTCGTTTTTCTATCGAACTGCGCGCTGGTTGCAAATGATGTGCTGATGTCTCCGAGTCTCTCGATACTTAAAAGCAGACTGAAAACAATTAATATCCTTTCTTTATTGAATATAGAAGACTTTTAGATTTTTTAAAGATTTCAGCATTTTTTACAGTCTCGATCGACGTGTCTTATGGCTATACCATACTGTGGGTTCAGTTTTTCTTGACCAAAAATTTACAGTTTTTCCTACTTCTGAGCTGCCAGTTGGCTAATGCTGACTAGCCTAACTAGCCTACTCTTTCTCTGTTACATTGCTTTTTTGGCAAAAAATGAGGAAAGTTGTCTTGGTTTCTTTTCTTAATATTCTTGAGTATTTAACAGAGCTACGATTCAGGCTGTGGCAGTCAGGCTGTGGCAGTCAGTGTTTGGTGTCAATGTATCTGAATTGCTCAGGGATGGCTGATGATTCTTATGGCAAAACTTTTGAAAGCCTATTACTACAGATCTCTTTATCATTATAGCTTGATAGTCATGATTATACTCGTATTTATTATTCTTCCGTTTTGATTCATGTTGAGTTGCTATATTGTGTGCTATCGGCTAGACGATGACTGTTTTTCTGTCATTAAGGAGTTGAATTTTCTTCTTCATATGCTCTGTATTTCTTGGTGCCCACTCTCCGTATTTTTGTTTTGTAGGGGCTGAGAGAATGATGGTGATACCGTCAATGAATTAGCGCGTTGTGAAGTGCCAGGGTTGGGTTATTAACCACCTATTGGTTTTCATGTTTCACTACGTTTTCCCATCAGGCTCCTTGCTGTGATTCTAATACTATGGAGGTCTGGAGCACCATCACTTTGAAATGGCTTATTTATTGCCAAATCTTCATGTGCCTCAGGATCACTATCATAATAATACTACCAGTTCTGACAGCTTGTTACATGCATCAGGCAAAAGTGCTGTCTCTCATACAAATACAACTGGCCTATGGATAGTCATCTTCGTAGGCACTATATAGCACTTATTACTGTTGCTTTTTTCTTATTGAGGTGCATAATGACACCATAGTATACCATGGGCAAGCTCGTCTGGTTTTCTGTAGTGATCATGTTACTTGTGGGTTGGCTGTCCTACCCTTCTCTGGTTATTTTCTCCTTCATAGATGCGCAGGTTCATAGATGGTGGGCCTTTCCTCAATGTTCTCGATAGCTTTTTTAGCGCTTAAACTGATTGTAAGTTTTTGTTTGAGTTCTGAGTTTTGAGTTTTTTTTCCTATTCATGTTCTTTCCGGGCAATTTGTTCGTGGCCTGTTCTCGATCATTAGTGGCACATCCCTATGGATGTATAAATAAATAAATAAATAAATATTCAAACGCTTTGTGGAGAATGGAAAATGGTGTAAGACAAAAGAGGAGCCTGCAGATCAACGTCAGCTAGACACAGCTATTTAAAAAACACAAAAGTAGATGAGGACAACTGCTGACGTAGATTGCAGTCTACCTGCACAGGCTTCTCGCACATCGCTGTTGCTAGTCACCTGATGAAGCTCACAATATTGAGTGACGCAGTGTCCACCACCGGCTCAACTGCGTAAGCGTAAAAGTTTGTTTTCGAACGTCCTTCAGCAGATCAGACCTGACCCAATATCACCTCCATGTTTCGCGTGCTATGCCCTGTGGGAAAAAACCAACACAGCAAATTTGTCTCATCTCTGAGCCGGAGCGCGTGATATCGCGGTGAAACGAGGCGCCTGCTGTCGTGTTCACTCAAATTCAAGGTCCGAATGGTTCGAATTTCCCGCCTATGTCAACTAGGCCTTTCATCCCCCCCCAGATCAGTGAATTGGAGCCAGACTAGTCTGTGGAGATTAAAGTACTGACTTGTGGAGCAGATCCACCGAGGGTCATTGTATAAGCCAAATATGCATTCAGATTGTCTTCATGATGTTCCGTCAGTGTAAAGTGCATGGCGCATTCCTCAAGAGTATTGACTAACGCTGTTCTTCATTCCTTTACCCTTTATCTCTAATGGTAATTATCTAAATTTAAAAAGAAAGCGTTTTTATAAGTAGATTTGTTCTTGCCACATATAACAATTCACTTGCTACAAATTTGGCTTGAAAGCCTATTTCTGAAGTACCAATATCATCTCAGGCCTGCATTTTAGCAGACTATATCACACAGCATTGGTTCCTTTCAAAGTGTAGTAGTAATGTGCGTTTTGAGCTACGACACGGGCATAACAGTACTGAAGCTGCCTTAGTTGCCCAGTAAAAGCAAAATCGCTATTTCTTCACTTACCCCGAAGCGACAGAGTTGTACAATACTGAGCTCCTCACCGACAAATTAATTTAACGAGATCTATGCCTCTGTGAAGTAAACGGTGTGAAAGTGTAGCGGTGTTAAAATGGGATTCCGTGACTTCCCCTTCACCAACTATCAAGAAGGACTCAGAATATCTTCTTTCTTCTTATTCTTCAGCGTTTGTCCCGCTTAGCAGCGGGGTCCGCTCTTCTGGTATGATGACGCCACTTCGCACGATCAAACGCTTGATCGGGGTGGATACCAGCTTCCTTTAAGTCCACGTGCAACGTATCAAGCCAGCGTTGCCTAGGTCGTCCTTTAGGCCGTTTTCCGGGCACACCTATGTTGAGGCCAATCTTCCGAACGGTGTCGCCGTCCGCACGAAGAACATGGCCATACCACCGTAGGCGAGCTTCACGTAGCTTGTCAGCAATTGGAGCGACGCCAAACCTTTGACGTACGGAGACATTGCGAACATGATCCAAACGCGTGACACCAGCCGTCCAGCGCAGCATTTTCGTCTCCATCACGCTGAGGCGGCTCTCAACTTCCTTCGTTGCAGGCCAGCACTCAGCACCGTACATCGCTACTGGTCGGACGACGGTTCTGTAGATCTTTGATTTTAAGCGCTCCGGTATCTTTCTGTCGCACAGAACGCCTGTCATTGAGCGCCATTTGGACCACGCTGCGCTCACGCGTGAGTTCACCTCGCACGTCAGACTACCATCAGACGCGATTGCAGATCCAAGGTACTTGAAATGTGTCGCTCGTACGAGCGCAGTGCCATTGATCTCAATGGACCCAGTCTCGTTTACGTCTGTCGTCAAGTACTCAGATTTTTGGACGTTTAGCTTGAGCCCGAACGCCGCCAAGCGGTCACACCAAGCTTGCACTTGTTGCTCAAGTTCGGCCTTGTCTTCACTCGCAAGCATTACGTCATCTGCATAGAGCAGCGTCCAAGGAGCAGGCTTCTGAAGGTCTCGCGAAATGGCATCCATTACGACAATGAAAAGAAGTGGGGAAAGCGCGGAACCTTGGTGAACACCGACGGAGATTGGAAACTCCGTGGATGTGCCGGCCGGCGCTCGCACTTGACTCTTAGGACAAGAGTAAAGAATGCGCACCCACTCGATCAGTTCTTCAGGGACACCGTGCTGTCGTAAGGCATACCATATGACCTCACGCGGTACACGATCAAATGCTTTCTCCAGGTCGAGGAAAGCAAGATGCAGCGGTTTTTGTTTCTCGCGATGTCTTTCCACAAGAAGACGAACAGCATGAATGGCGTCGATGGTGCCACAGCCGGCTACGAAGCCACACTGGTTGGTGGAAAGCCGGACGATCTCGCGAATACGCCCATCCACAATTCGCTCAAATATTTTCATACTGTGCGAGAGCAATCGAATTGGACGGTAACTTGTGCAGTCCGCGGGACTGCCCTTCTTCTTCCATATCGGGATCGTCGTGCTTTGCTGCCAACTACCAGGAACCTTCTTCTCCGCAACAACCTGGTTGAAAAACTTCGTTAGCCATTCAGCAGGATTCCAGCACCTCGAGTTCCATAGTTCGGCCGCTATGTCGTCAGGGCCCGTTGCTTTGCCTGGCTTCATCTTCTTCAAAGCCGCTTCCGTCTCCTCCACAGTGATTTCCTGCACAGGACCGTGCGTAGGAGGGACGCAAGGGATAGGCGGATGGGCAAACTCTACTGTTGAAATTCTCTCGAAGTAGTCATGCCATCGTTCCATAGCCCTTTTGCACAGGACCGTGCGTAGGAGGGACGCAAGGGATAGGCGGATGGGCAAACTCTACTGTTGAAATTCTCTCGAAGTAGTCATGCCATCGTTCCATAGCCCTTTTGCGGTTCATCAGCAGATGGCCATTCTCATCGTTGATGCCAAAGAACTTTTCGATGTCCTCGCTCTGGCGATGGCGTGCTTTGGCAAGCCGATAAAGTTGTCGTTCACCATCGCGCGTCTCGAGTTTCTCGTTGACATACTCATAATGAGAAGCTTTTGCAACGGCAACAGCCTTCTTAGCCGCCCTCTTCGCTTCTTGGTACATACGCCAATTGTCGGCTGTCTTGTCGCTGAGAAAAGCGTGATATAGTCTCTTCTTCTCTTTGACTTTTTCCTTGACGTCGTCAGTCCACAGCCAAGTCTGCTTCTCAATCTTATGCCGTCCAGGCTTCGTCATGCCCAGTTCGGAACGTGCAGCTTGTAGTATCGAATCGGTTGCACGTTTCCATGTCTCCTCAACATTGGTAACCGTCGGCAACCGAATACGAGCAACAACAGCTGCGTCCTTCTCTTTCATCCGCCACCACTTGATCCTTGATGGTCCGCATCGCTCGACCTGCCTCAGCCTCGGAGGGGCGATCTTAAGTGTGCAGATCAGCGGACGGTGCTGCGTGGCGACAGTCTCGTATGGCACAACCTTCGCATCTGTGACCAGCCTTCGATCGCGATGCTTGATAAGGATAAAGTCAATCTGTGTCTTGGTATTCCCGCTATAGAAAGACACGAGATGGGAGTCACGCTTTCGAAACATTGTGTTCGCGATGGTGAGATTATGCGAGTCCGCATACTCAAGAATTCGCTCACCATCAGCGTTACGTGCTCCATAACCGAAACCGCCATGACAGCTGTAACCATCTTTCGCAGTCCCAACGTGGCCGTTGAGATCACCTGCGACAACGACAGCGTCTTCTGGCGGCACCTCTGCTGTCTTCTCATCAAGCAGGGTCCAAAACTCGTCCTTCGCTCGCTCGGAGCAGCCTGTCTGCGGAGCATATGCAGAGAAGAAATGATACATACGCTGTTCAGCAACAACAACGACCTTCATCAAGCGGTCACTGAAACGTTCCACGCTTGCAATCGCATCTCGGAAACGTTCGGAGACGACCACACCAACACCGCTGGTGGTCCTGGGACTGCCGCACAGAATGGCCTTAAAGCCTCGGCCTATGTCCCTCGACTTGCAACAGGACCACCTTGTCTCCTGTACCGCACATAAGTCGATTCGTCTTCGCTCCAGTGCTTCAACCAACTCGCACGAGCGGCCCGTCAACGTACCCACATTCAGCGTAGCAACGCGGGTCCTGCTTACGTCACGGGACTTTTGGACTTGCTCAGTTGCCCCCCGATGCCGTCCTCGCATCAGGGACCCTCGCATACTTCTCACACTCGCCGGGCTTTACGAGTGCGCGTCGGCTCCCGCGGACGCCGTAGCATTATCTCGACAAACAGTTAACGCCATCAACCATGTGATGTGACATGGGTCTTCGTAGGCCGGCCTGTCACAAGGGCCTGTCGCCTGCAATCGAGTGTCCGTGCTTAGCTTAGCTCGCATAGCGAACAGTTTCCAGTGGCACCACGTGGAGGAACGGACATCGCCACCAAGAAGGACTCAGAATATACTCCTTTTAATTTTTTATTTTTGCCAACAAAAATGGGTAAAGAACAGTGGTGCTAACTGGCTTTACAAGAGAGACACAAAGGGCAAAAAGTGAGGTACAAATGAGTAAGAGGGAAAAGGGGAGCAAAAATAAAGGAGAAAATAGGGTAGGGCGCAGTCGTGGCTAACTACTGCTGAGTCAATGTGTGGAAGCGTAAAGTTACTGATTACAAATAAATGCTGCACACACTCAGGGCTTGCATTTACTCGTAATGAATTCAAAACTCAAATTTACTCTGTGTACGTCGCCGCCGGAAATCACATCCTCCATTAATAATACGCATTAATACGTTGGCAAATCAGATCCCAAAACTTTGAAAAACGACAGCTCAGCTCACAACCTGCTTGGAAGTATAAAGATGGGATTGGATATCACATTCAGAAAATATAGGATAAAAATCTTATCAGAAAAATCTAATGCCATGTCACCAATTCTATACGGATGGAGCGCTTTGTTAGCCCAGGAGGGACCGAAAGCATGGACTCCGATTCGGGGGGACAACCAGCGCCTCATCCGGCAGTGCTACCCACCTGTTTTGAAAATAGTGGGGAGCATGAAAATAAATTTGCACTGACGTTTGAACTCGTCCGTGAGAAAGCTGCTTTGTTACTTCTCGATGTGGCAGGAAACACTGCAAGAATCTAACCGTTGGTGAGATGACCAACGACACGCACACTCAAATCATCCTTTTGCTCTTCACTCACATTGCGCGCAAGTTTTGGTTTCACGTGCTGGCTTTTGTCTCATCCACGAGATATACCTGATACAGGATTGAAGGGTTGAATGAGAGGGCGATTCGGTGAAGCACAAGTAACTGAAATTGGCCTTGGTTCGGTACAAGTACACGAACCCCGCTCCGGTACTATATCGAGCTTCCGTAGACTCGTGGAAGTTACGAGAGACAGCCAGGGTTATCTAGCTGACTTATGTATCTAGCTGCCCTAGTAGGAAATAATCTTAGGATGCTGAGGGCGTTCGACCTCTGTGAGCGCTAAAAACTATCAGGTGCTGAATGTGCTATACTGTGTGTAGGAGAGCAGCGTGCTTCATCTCAATATGAAGCGAAACGTCGTCAAACGTCCGCTCTACTTACCCACTTTATGGAATGCGCTGCCCATTTAACTTTTAAGGGATATTGAGAGGGAGAGTTTAGTGCGCATTTATCCTATACACCCTATACAATAGCCTGCAGAAGCCAATCAATGGATGGAGCAGGGTTTTATTCTTCCCAGAGGTATGATGTCATTACCTAACCACGGAGATGGATGCTTGATTGACCTGCACGGGATCCGAACCAAGGACCTCGATTTGTTGCACGCGCAGTAGCCGGCTCTCTTCCGAACGTTTTACTCCTTTCTATCACTTAAAATTTTCTCCCCTCCACATTTAATGAATAGGTATGGGATATAGTTGTTTAGACTGCGTGAGAAGAATCGGCCAGTTTACATATGCCTGCTGTTCGATTTGATCTAACAATAAGAGAGGTAATGATAGAGCTGCGCTTCAAATAACGTTCACACGGCCGAAAGAATGGAAGCTGACGGAACAGCGACGAAGGGCTAAGGGAGCGCAGCCCTCCGCATTTCCTGAAGTGCTCAGACTCGCCGATCACTGGTGGAGTAACGATGTCTTCATTAAGCAGCAGCACTCTACGACCTGTCGTACACTGTGAACTCCTGCAAGGCCATTTCACGAGAACTGCCGCCTTCATCCCCGGTTGCATTCAGGAAGACTGTTCGACTTCATAGTGGCTCGTTGGTATTAGAGCTTTGAGGCTGGAAATATCTCTTTCGAAGATCGACGTCGGTGGCTTGATTGCCCTCAGCTGTGGAAGCAGTCAAAGCGAAGAACAGTTCAACCATTCGCTAACTGCTTGCTGGATGACAGGTACAAAGTAACAGCGTTAGTCTACTCAGGTTGAACCAAAAACGTCCATAAAGGAAACATGTTCATCACCTGCTCAGCTGCGCGCTCCTCCAGTCGCAGACGTGAGCCACGAGAAAGTTGAGGAGAGAAGTTCTACAGCGCCTAGCTATTCTCTAAACACGGTTCCTTCCGACCACCACGTATTTGTAGTGCTAAAGCAGCACCTCCGAGATAGAGAGTCCGGAGACCAACACCAACTGGGGGAGGAGTTCTCTCAGATTTTTCCTTCACAGCCTCCGTGGTTCTGACTGATCGAAAGGTTGTGAAAAAACCGAAAATTGGAGGGTGAAATTTTGTCAACTGGTTTGTAATGTGTTGCACTCTTGTTTGCTGCGGTCTTTTCGATCCACCTAATAGTATCCCACACTGGCATGGTGCCCTTAATTGAACGTTTTCCATTATGTTCTACCTAATAGCCCTATATCCCACAAAAGTCAAGTGAGCCGGCATACATTCAAAGTATTATAGTAACAGAGGAAAGAAAGCAAGGCTGCCTTTTGACACAAATCGCTAGCTTCACTTCATCTACTGGAGGGTCCTGCTTACTCAATCGATGGCATAACAATAAGGACTAGCTCAAAAGGCCGACGTTGTTACTCATGAACGACTAAGGATGAGAAGTCTTTCCTGAGCTGCGCCATGCTTTTTAATCCGTCGTGAAAGTATCGACAATTATCGACACCGTCAACAGCTGCCAGCTTGACTGTTCGGGGAAGTGTAAGGGCCTTCGGATTCTCTTAAGGTGATGCTGATCATTGGAATTGTATCATAGCATGAACGCAACTAAACACCACGCGCAGAAAGCGAAAGAACATTGAGATTTCCTAATTGCCCTTGCGAAAGGTTCGACTCGAATTCCTGCTAAGTTGGAAAATTAGGCGGGACTGCTGCACGGATGCATTTAAGCAAGGCGGCAATGAAGGATTAAGGTTGCTCGAATGCCTTGGATCCGGGTGATGACTTTCAGATGTTACTTCGAAGAATTGACATGGAGAAAAGAATCAACTTTCAGAGAATCCCCGGAAAAAGACGCGGATTGGGGGCAGAGCACACGGGTGAAAGGGCCGAGTGACGAATCGGTGAGTTTGGAGAGAAGTGCGTCGTCGTCGCTTTCGCAGCCGTGCTGCTGCCTGCCCGTCTCCCCCGCTCCCCTTATGAACGTGGTAACCCGAGCCGTCACGGAGTAAATTGCCGACGACGGCCGCATGGCATTTCGGCCCCGAAGCGAGCTTCTCGATTCACACATTCGCCACTCGCGCTGGGAGCATTCCGAATGTGATCATCCTGTTATCCAGGCGAACGAGAAGCACTTGTGAGTCTTCTGAGAGGGTATTAGTGCACGACACGACAAAAATGTCAGTAGATTCAAGACTGAATTGAATTCTCATTTTCTTCGGAACTTTCACCATGGAGTAGGGAGTGCTTTCATCAACTTAGTTGGCGGCTGTACAATGTTTTACAAAATCGTGGGCTCTCAGGAGGCAAAGTTAAGGAATTCTTATCACAGGTCAAGAAAGAAAGCGCGTCAAGGCTAAGGAGATCTTTCGCTGGAAAGATATCCTCACAGTGTGGGAAATGTGGTTAACTTCCCGCGCTGGCCTCTTATACTTTTTCTTAATGACGAAGGCGCGTGGTAACGCAGTCGGAAGAGACGTAGGCTGTCGCATGCTCCTCGAGTTGAAATTCTTGGTTCGGATCACCTGCAGACCAACCAAGCCCTCCATCCCAGCCGGGTCGGTGAACTGCTACCAGATGTGCTTGGAAGAACTGAAACACTAACTTATCACATGACTTTCCAATGTGAGGACGATGACACTTATCCTTAATCCATCCTAACGGAAAGATATTATTAGGTTGTTGCAGAAGTTATCGCTATTTTTAAGACACCACATTTTTTTAGTTATAGAAAAAAGCGAGACATGTCAAGAAACGAAGTAACCGCCATCATATTCAATTACTCTTCTCCACCTTTCAGAGAGACTTCCGATCTCGTCAGCTTAGAACTTTTCTGGCTTTGATTCGGAAAAGCTAGCCAGTCAGCGTTCCATGTCGTCCTCGTCAACGAACGTTTTTCCTTGCATGGCATTGGGGAGAGATAGGAAAGGTGGTAGTCTGTCGGGGCAATATCTGGCCTGTACTGTTGGTGAGGCTACACCTCCCATCCAAGTTCGGGAAGCTTCTGGCGAGTCATTCTTCCCATGTGTGGTCGAGCATTGTTGTGCAAGAGTCGGATTGCGCCATGATTCGGACGCTTTTCTGCGATCTTGGCGGCCAGTCCATCCAGCTGCTGACAGTACAAGTCCGCTGTCACAGTTTCGATACGGGCCAGCAGCTCGTAGTTGATGACACCTTTGTAATCTCACCAAACAGAAGGCATGAGCTTCGACGGGTGAGGACCCTCCTTTGGCTGTGGTTCAGGCTGCTCACCCTTGTGAACCCAGTGTCTCTTCCAGTTGATGTTCACGTGCAAGCACCACTTCTTTATCTCCTGTGACGATGAACTTCAGGCAACATCTGTGCGCTTGTACGATAGCAATTGAGTGGCCACCTCGGCACGTCGCTGGCGGTCGCGTTCGGTGAGATCATGAGGAACCCACTGTGCCAACTTGTGCACCTTACCCAGTTGATGTAGGTGCTCGGGGATGGTGGCGTGGTGCACACCCAAGTCCACCTGCTGTTGCAATCAGTTTTTCTTTTTCCGATTGGTCAAAAAACACAAACAGTGCGAACAAATAAGTGTGAGTGTGAGAAACGTAGAAAGAGCCTCCTTCCCCTCAAGTTTTTCGGGAAGTTAGATGGGTTTTTCATGCAGCATCAGGCGATGATGGTAGGACTACGATAAAGCAACATAGAGTCCTATCTAACTAATAGGGCGTGGCTGCTGGTACTGACATTGCTTCGGCGTCACTGAATTTCATGCCGTGCATGTCAACGATTTTGCTTAACGTTTTCGTCTTCTTCCAAGGCTCTCTGACAGTTTTCTTTGGGAGAAGCAAGTCAATATACACGTGAAATAGTGATCATAAGTATGTTCATGAAAATAAAAAAAATACGAAAAAGAGAAGAAGCGGATGACCACTCTTCGTCAGCTATTACATTTATATTGGGTTAGTACAAATACTGGTACTTTACACGCATTCTATTACAGGCATATTTTTGAAAGTTCTACGAAGGCGCAGCTTTGGCTCTAGCAAAAAAAACCTTATGCCTATGGATTTTTTCGTCTATTATGCGAATCTGCTATATAATACCGTTCATCAATTCAAAATGTGCTCTACAAAAATGGGAAGAAATTTAAAAACCGAAAACATATTCGAATGTCAAGCAAACATGCTGCAGAGCATGGTAGCAGGGAAGAAAAGGCGTAACACTTGAAATCTACTTTAATTGGGTAGCAAAGACAAAAATACTCAATGGAGTAAAATTCGGTACGAATAAAATTTGGTCCACAGCCCGTGGCTATTTATTTGATTTTCTGCTGTCACTCCCTCTTAAATGAAACCTTCTGTGAAACAGGGAGGTCTATGGACTTCGTAAATATCTTCCAAAGAGGAACTGCACCAAAGAATTCGGTGTGATCACTACCTGATCTGAATTGTTCGTTAAAATATTTTGTAGTTTTCGAAACAATTAAGGCAGTATAGGAAAATATTGGTCTTCCAAAGTCTACTTAACTTTATAAAAAGTTTTAACAAAACCTACGAAAGCGATCAAAAAGCTTCAGCCGTGCAATGAAGCACTTTGGATCTTTCCAAAAGGTGAACGACATTCCACAAGCGAAACGATCTAGAGGTCGCAAGAAATTTGTTATTTTAGAAGTCTTGCTGTTATTGTTTGGTTTTGGAATTATATTCATTTATCATATTGTTTCACATCGTGCTCATAACACCGAGCATCAGTCAGGCGGAGCGAATGCTGGCCGACTTCGATCGTGTATGTGGAAGCGTTGGACTGCAGCTGAATCTTACGAAGACGATGTTCATGAGGAACGGATGGGTTTCTGATGCCCCATTCTCGCTCAACGGAACGAACATCTCCGAATGCTCCATCTATGTGTATCTGGGTCGCGAAGTCAACATGGCCAACGACCTAGCACCAGAGCTGAGCAGGAGGAAAAGAGCGGCTTGGGGAGCTTTCAAGAGCGTCGAAGAAGTCGCGAAGAAGACGAAGAACGTCCGACTCCGTGCCCACCTATTCGACTCTACCGTTCTTCCTGCCCTAACATACGCCTCAGAGACCTGGGCTCTACGAAAGCAGGATAAACACGCGATCAGCGTCGCGCAGCGTGGAGTCGAGAGGACGATGCTCGGAGTGACACGACTTACGCAAGTGAGAGAAGGCCTCCGGAGTTCAGAGCTTCGCCGACGTTCGAAGATCAGAGACGCTGTCGCGTGGGCCAAGTTGTCGAAAATTAGGTGTGCCGGCCATGTAATGCGCTTCGCAGACACCCGCTGGACGAGAGCCGTTACCGAGTAGATTCCTCGGGATGTCAAGAGAACACCAGGACGCCCACCAACGCGTTGGTCTTCTTTAAAGCCCTGAACGACCGATATGACGCTCTTCGTGTCCCTCGAGCGAGGAGGATCCATTAGACCACTCTGGCACGCGACAGGGACGAATGGAGACGCTGCTGGCACCCGCTCGAGCAATTCGATGATCAACGGGACGACAGGTGATACAGGTGATCATATTATTATTTATTATTTGAATTTATTTTTATTAATTATAACGAATTTTATCGTTTAGCAATTTTGTTGATGATAGATGGACCGTTGTTATTTATTGTGGATATGAAGACGTAGTCATATAACCGTCAAGTGTTTAGACGTAGTCGATCAAATCAATAAGGAAAAAGATCTGGCTTTTTACATACTAAAATAGAGCTCAACTGACTACAGCTATGGAAAATTCTATTTAACGATTTTACCGAATTTAATGAATTTAAGGCACTAATTTTTCGTTAAAAAATAGTCGTTAAAAATTTACCGAAGAAAATTAAACGCACACCCCAACCTCAGAAGTCGTGCAGTATTTTCCACGCTGTTTTGGGGGGTGAAGTACCGTGCGCTTGGGGATTATGCAACGTCCCTCGCTGTTCCTGCGTACAGCGGTTCTTATGTCTTGAGCCACATGTTTCACTCTATGCTCGGAGGACGTCGTCCTCGCTTCAGCTTTGAATCTGTAAGCACATTAAGGCTGCTACCGAGCTTTAGGAGGAGGCGGGTAAAGGTATGCGGAGCATGAACAAGAGAAGCTGCTTCCGAATCACTCTCTGCAGAATCCTGTATTCCTGTCTCTATCTCTATATTGACAGTTTAGCACTGCACGAATACACTGCGAAAGATGATCGATGCGGCATTTCTTCGAAGAAAGCAGTTCCACTTCAGAATTTTCCATGCATTACATTTGCTAGAGTGTTTGGGAGACCCAGGAACCTGAAAGCTGATGTAAATTTGAGTTAGGCATAGAGTTTAGGCCTAACAACGTTTTAGTAAAGTTGTTCTAACAATTTCGATCGATTACTTTGATCGCTTACTCGGTTATTGAAAAATTCATTAGAGTTGAGATGTATTCGTTCGCTTGATTAGTTGAGCTTTATGAAAGCGAACTTATTATATTAACTATTAACTTATTGAACTTATTTATGGATTCAGCTCTTCAAATTTTTGAAAGTCGATTTTATCCATTCATAGGAAAAAAGTTGAAAAGCTCAACTCTTGCAAGAAGCTGCCATTAATTAATAGGAGAGAAAAGTTCTATTATCGTTGATTATCAGCTGATCATTAGAACTAGCGTTAGTCCATGTGCGAGGACACTTGTGTCATAAATTAGTGGCTTGATGCTGAGGCTGTCCGTTATAAATAATATGGCTCTCTAGCTAATTCTTTCAGAAAGATTGCCTGGTTTAACATTTTGAAAAGCTGCAGATCTTTGTAATTATTCCAATGTTAATCTTTCTTGTTCAATTTCGTTTTGAAACCCTGGTGCTGACCATAAGATGAGAATTGCTTTTGTGTTGACTAATGACAGTATCAATTTACAGCGTCAATTAATTACCAGTCCTGCCAGTGGAGAAACAGCGATAGTAACGATGAAAACACTATCGAATAGAGCCGCCTTAATGGAAAGTCTATTGCTGTCCTTGAACACCGGTAAAAGTCTGATAAGTTTAAGAGAAAAATCGGAAGTGACCTATGGAAAAGAAGGAAAAGAAAATCGAAAAAAGGAATCAAGGGGAGTGAGCGATGAGAAGGCTAGAAAAGTCTCACTGTTGTGGATCATTAGTGCGAGTGAAGTGGGCGATGAAGGGAGCACAACTGATTTGGTGGACGCTGTCAGACAGACCGCGGGAACACGTCGACGATTCGGAACATTGAAACGTGTCCCGAAGCGGGTTGTTGTGACGAGAAAACCGCTCTCTCCCTCACCCCTTCTAGTGTCGGCCAACACGCTCCTCAACACGGACTCGCAGCTAATTTTCAGCGTTCAACTCGACAAAAGACCAACTAGAATGGACGAACAATCTCGCTGCCTGGTTGCCTGTAAATAGATTAGTCCTTAATTACAACATGTAGAGTTGTTACCAAATATTGCAATTACGTAGGTATAAGAAGAATATAAGAATATGGACTCGATTACTTTGTTGTGACATCAGTCTCTTAAGTACTACATATAAATAATGAACGGTGTAAATTTGTTGAGACGAAATTGTATCAATTTTGCTTTTTAAATTTTTTATTAGCGACAGTTTTATGTGAATGCAAATGCAAGCCGCGGAAAGCAACAGGGTCAGACACTGCTCATTAGTTGTATGAATGAAGGAAAATTATGCTTATATGCTGCTTGAGGTAAGCGTCTTTATTTTTGAGCAATTGGGGAATTAGCTTATAAATCACTGGAGTACGCTTTTGACATCCTCTGCTGTACAGTGAGATTTCCCCTCTAGAAGCCTCGTCAGAAAGCCGAAAAATAGCGCTTTATAAGCGACATGCGTGGAGCGCATAATTAGGAAGAGTATTGAGTTATAAATTCTAGTGCTTTTGCAAGGATGAGTTTGAAGATGTGTTACTCGACTAATGCGAAATTCTACTTCGTTTACGAATCAATTCCAAAATCATGATTGCCGATGTTGAAAAGGCTTTTTACATGCATACTTCTTTACGAAAGTAAACGCGATCCCGCAAGAACTTCGGGTTGAGGGATTAGAAAAGCCCGCTATTCCAGACAACATCGGCATTCTGCGCTTCTTTCGATTACCTTTCGGAATCACCCCTTTTGCACGGAATCTCCATTTACTGCGGAATATCTCAACAGCATGAGTTTGGAAAGGAAATTTATCATGAGCTCAGACGTGATCTATACGTCGACGAGGTCTTGATAACAGATAGAAAACTGAATCGATAGAAAGTACTTAACGTGTAAAAAGACCTTTGCAAAAATGGGAATAAATTTACGTAAGTTTATGACGAATGATGGAAAATACAATTCAGCTGAATGAAAAGTGAAAAAATGCGATCCCCATTCGACATCTATCTAAAGATAAACACCATAAAATTTTGGGAATCACTTGGGACCCATCTACTCATGAACCGTCATTTCAGTGCAGACTGAGATATAGGATACTGACAAAACGGTGTCATCGCGAGTTCGAAGACTCAAATGTGAGCGAGTAAGGGCGGGAGAAAGCTAACCACTGCCGCATAGATAGGCTCCTTCCATCAGCCTAACTCCAGAAGTTGAGGGTGCCGCGACTTGCCTCAGATGTGACGCATGGCGAGCGGAAAACGGCACTCTCTGGCGCCCTTTTGCGCCGCTCTTCATCTTTCGCGGCGCTTGTTCTGGTTGGACGAAGCGGCACGGCCGGTACTGTACTAACACCACGCTGCCATATTTCTTCAATTAATAATAGAATATTCTCCGAGCAGTCGCCATGAATTACATACGCTCATAAGGTTTGCTGATTACCTCTGTCGAAATAGGCTTATTATTCACCAATAATATTACTAAAATCTACGAAAATGTTAAAGATTTCACGTGCAATATAGTTCCGATCTCCATAATATTAGGGTGTCCAAAAAGCATCTGCAGAAAACTTCGGAATGTTTCAGATTTTTTTCTAAAATGTTCTGAAGACTTCAACATAAGTGCTGTCCTGCTGTATCTGCATAACATATCCAGCTCCGTCTTCCTTGGCTATTCCGCTGCACGATGGCCGAACTGTCTACCCATATTAGACACGTATTCCTTTACGAGTTTGAATCTGGGCACTCCGCTGCAGAAGCCTATCGAAAATTGTGTCGTGTATTCGGCTCTGAAACTCCTTCTGTACGGTCTGTGTATATCTGGTTCGAACGCTTCAGAAGCGGGAACAGGAGTTTCGAAAATGAGCCTTGCTCTTGTCGACCGACAAGGATATCTTTGAATGAACTGAGGAAACTGCTAGGGCAGGATATATATATATATATATATATATATATATATATATATATATATATGTAGGTGTGCATTATTTTGCTGCTGCTCTTGGCTGTTCCTGATCCACCGTGGAAATGGACTGCGATCTCTTGGAATGGTTGAAAAGCTCGGTCAGTGGCTCCCACAGGAACTGACCGACACAACCGGCGAAGACGTCTGGACATATGCACTCAGCTGCTCTCCCGAAGTCGCACCTTCAACTGGCTTGACACTATCGTCACAGGAGACGAGAAATGGGTCCTCTACGTAACCCACGTGAACGTGCATGGTGCCAACCTTTTTCGATCACTTCAGCATCATCTGGAAGGGAAGCGTTATGAGGATCGTGACCACTTCAAAAATGACCTCCGAGCTTTTTTAGCCCCCAAGTCGCCGGATTTCTACGCCAGAGGAATTTGAAGCCTTGTGGAACGTTAGCGGGGAGTAGTGGAAATTATTTGGTTGATTAATAAAATGTTGCTAAAAAATTGTCTCATTTTGAAAAAAATGTCGTAATTCTGCAGATTCTTTCTGGACACCCTAATAGAAATCGTTGCTTACAAGGAATTGAGACATAAATTAAAAGCTACTTCAATATTACAGAAGCAATAGCTGAAGTAACTTGCAAAACCTAATTATTCCCATTGCAATGCATAGAAGCATAAAACAAACAAGATAAAAGCTGTCTTTAGTCAAGCCAGAACTAACCATGTAACTGTCTCAAGCGCACGCCTGAATGGTTGAAATGAATACCACCACAAGAACCTGATATAGTAGGAAGGTACGTTTCATTTTTGCAAGGTCCTTGAACCCAAGGAGTTAGGGGCACCTGAAAGTGCAGTATTGAACTGAACTGTCAGCCGCACCTAACACGTTTGTGCGCGCCTTGTCGGACTTTTGTATTCTCATTGTTTGGTATCTATCACCTTGCATACTTTTTCTGTGAATATATTTCAATAGGTTTCCAAGTGCCTGTTCACTGAGAGCTTTTCATCAGCTGCCTTCCCTATTTACGACACCTTGTATTTTCTGCAGATTTTTGGTGGGACTCGACTACATGAAGAATGACTCTTCATAACTAGAGTTATGGCCGTATCTTTTGATCAAATCCCGAAAAGCCACGTTTTCCCGGCTTTTGCGTCTTTTTGATATAACTTGCCTAAAATTCATTAATTTCAAAAACAAACGATATATTTGAGCTTAGGAGCTTGAGCTCTATCGTATGGTATACATTGTTGATATGAAGCTATGGAAATGGCCGAAATTGAAAACTTGCGCTCCATTGCGAAGGGCGGTCGCGGACGAGTTGTCGGTCGCAAGCCGTCGAAAACCGTTGCGTGCTCACAACTCTTCTAATTTGAGGTTGTTTGAGAAATGGTTGATACCGTTCGATTCGCCTCTTCGAGGTCTACACAAATATGTATACAGCTGCGCCAGATCACCGCGTTTTCGCAGTGGGTTGTAAAAAATGGCTGGGACAGACCTTTTGCGATTGGAGAATCATATATTCCAGGACTTGCATGTTCTCGGAGTATATCAAACGTGGTGTAAAGTGTTCCATCATGCCAGGAATCCACTGAGGGTGCGCCGTGCACTATGCATATAGGATCAACCTATCAATGAAGGGGGGGGGGGGACAGCTTGTAGTGTGAGCGTTTAGAGAGTTTTATGAGAAATTCTCAGCCGCCCTAGTCAGGAGTTGCTCTAAGGCGGTCCAGCTAGCCTTTGGAGTGCATCCTGAACAGTGCATATAGAATCGAACCTATCAATCGAGTGGGTGCGACAGCTCGCAAATTGCACGAGCGGGCGAGTTCGGAGCGCAATAACTCTGTAGAGGTCGAATCAATCCGGCTGCGGCTCGTGGGTTTCGTAGGCAGCAGAGAGCTTCAGTAGTCCGCAGAAGTACAGAGTTGTAGCTTCTAAAGAGGCGAAATTATAGCGCTGTGAAAATGCATGTGAGGCTTGTGTGGCCTAATTTATTTCCGATTTCAGTCGATCACTGCGGAAAGACGCGATGAGCCAACAGCTCACAAGCGCGTAGGAGGGCAGAATACTGAAGGCACTTTGCGCATGCTCAAAACTCTCCTGCTGCCTAAGCTGCTTCGGCCCCATCTGACATTTTAAAGCGGTGGAGGGCAGCGGTGAAGTTTCCAGCGCTCTTTCTCGTCCAGATTTGAGTTTTCAGTACTCGCAGTGATAACATTCTGTTCACCTCGAAAAGCTCTATCCAACGGTACCAATCTCGTTCAATTCTGAGACCATCGATTTTTTGACAACTTCGAATCGAAGACGAGGCACTCCAGGGGCCGTATGCTCGTCTACCCCCACCCACCCCCCCCCCTGAGTCTCTCCCAATGGGGGATTGGGCGTGATATGATATGTTGATATTGTTTGATTTCCCCAACGGGGGAACACGAGCATGCGGCGCCAGGCCGCGGCAGAGGGGCGATGACGTCATCGAAAATTGATTTTTCCAAACCGGCCTAAGTTTGGTACAGTTCGATAGAGCTTTTCATGCTGAATTGAACAGTTTGGCTAAGAGTAGCGAAAACCGTAATCTGGGCCAGTGAGAGAGGGGAGAACACCGACCGTTATTGTTCTAAATTTGACACGCGGGTGTGTTCGAGCGCGATAACTCTGTAAATTGTGAACCTTTCCGGTTGCAACTTGTGGGTTTTGTAGGCAGCAAAAAGATCTAGTAGTTTGCTGAAACACAGTAATGTAGCTTATGATTGGACAAAGTTACGGCGTTGCGAAAATGCAGGTTAGCCTTGGGGGTACGATTTTTTCCAATTTCAGTGGGAAGACGCGGAGAGCTGACGGCCTACAAATGCGCACGCTAGCAGAACACTAAAGTTGCCTTCGGGTGACATGCTCACAACTCCCTAGCTTATTAAATTGCCTTAGTCCCCGCTGCCATTTTATGGTGGCGAGATTAGCGGTTGAAGTTTCGTGCGCCCTTACTCGCCCAGATCACAGTTTTTCCGAAACACAATAAGACCGTTCAATTCATCACGAAAAGCTCTATCGAATGGTAACAAACTTGGACCGGTTCGGAAAAATCAATTTTCGATGACGTCTTCATCCCTCTGCTGCGGCTTTAAGCGGCTTCGTCCTCGATGCGAAGCCGTCAAAAAGTCGATTTTTCCAAAATCAGTCGGAATTGACACCATTCGATAGCGCTTTTCATGCTGAACAGAAAGGTCCATTGCGAGTGTCGAAAACTCAAATCTTGGCGAGTAAGAGCGAAAGAAACTCTAACCGCTATCTTCCGACGCTTTAATCTGGCAACTGAGGTTAAGGCAGTTTAGATATCTGAGGAGTTCTGAGCACGTCATCGTAAAGAACCTTTAGTATTCTGCTCGCCTACGCCCTTGTGGGCTGTTAGCTCGCCGTGTCTTCCCGCAGGGGTCGTCTGAATTCGGGAAAAATCGTGTCACACAAGGACAACCTGCATGTTCGCACCATGTAACTTTGTCCAGGCATAAGCTGCATTACAGTGTTTCAGTGCTCTACTGGACGTTTCTGACGCCTACAAAACACACAACTTCCATCCGGACAGGTCCAAAATATACCGAGTTATCGCGCTCAGAACACGCCCGCGAGTGCAATTTAGCACAATAACCGTCGATGTTCTCCCTGCTCTTACTTACCCAAATTACGGCTTTCACTACTCTAAAAAGCACCGTTCAATTCAGCATGAAAAGCTCTATACAATAGTACCAAACTTGGGCCGGTTTGGAAAAAATCAATTTTCGATGACGTCATCGCCCTCTGCCGCGGCCTGGCGTGCCTCGTCTTCGATGCGAAATTGTCAAAAAATCGATGGTCTCACAATTGAAGGAGATTGGTACCGTTCGATAGAGCTTTTCGAGGTGAACAGAATGTTACCACTGCGAGTACTGAAAACTCAAATCTGGACGAGAAAGAGCGGTGGAAACTTCACCGCTGTCCTCCACCGCTCTAAAATGTCAGGTGAATCCGAAGCAGCTTAAGGCTCCCACAGACTTCTGCGGCGCCGCCGAGCGAAATCGCCGAGCGGCGACGGCGAACGGCGAAACCGCTGAGCGGCGCCGCCGAGCGGCGCCGCTCAGCGGCTTGACTCATCATCAGTGGGAGCGGTGACGGCGAGGCACTGTACTGTTTCTAGTCGGGACCGACTGGTGCTTAACAATAACGCGCCCCGATAACGATCGCGCGCCCGCATCGACGTCTCCGCTCTGGATCCCGCCGCGAAAGGGCAGAGCGCAGAGCGCAGACAGACAGACGCTGGAGCGGCGCCGCCGGGTGGAATGATTCAAGTCATTCCCGCCAGCGACGCCGCCGGTGCCGCCGATGCCGCCGGCCGGGCAGCGGCGCCGCTGGCGGTGAGCTCTGCGTCTCTGCCCTATGGTTAATCATAGGGCAGCGGCGACGCCGCAAAAGTCTGCGGGGGCCTTTAGGCAGCAGGGGAGTTATGAGCATGCCATCGCAAAGCGTCTTCAGTATTCTGCTCGCCTGTGGGCTGTTGGCTCATCGCGTCTTCCCACAGTGATCGACTGAAATCGGGAAAAAATTAGGCCACACAAGCCTCACATGCATTTTCACCCCGCTGTAATTTCGAAGCTACAACGCTTTACTTCTGCGGACTACTGAAGCTCTCTGCTGCCTACGAAACCCATGAGCCGCAGCCGGATCGATTCGATCTCTACAGAGTTATTGCGCTCCGAACACGCCCGCGCGTGCAATTTGCGAGCTGTCGCGCCCACTCGATTGATAGGTTCGATTCTATATGCACTGTTCAGGATGCACTCCAAAGGCTAGCTGGACCGCCTTAGGGCAACTCCTGAGTAGGGCGGCTGAGAATTTCTCATAAAACTCCCTAAACGCTCATACTACAAGCTGTCACCCCCTTCATTGATAGGTTGATCCTATATGCATAGTGCACGGCGCACTCCTAGATCTCGCCGGAACAGAGTACAGCAATTCTTGAGTAGGCCGGTTGCAAATTTGTGACAAAACTCCCCAAACGCGCACTCTAAAAGCTGTCGCGCGCACTCGATTGATAGGTCCGATCCTGTATGCATTGTGCACGGCGCACTCACGAGGGATTCCATTTCCATGTCAGAGCACTTCACGCCATGCTTGAGATACTCCGAGAACATGTAAGTCTCGGAAAATAAGCTTCTCCAATCGCAAAGAGCCCGTTAAAGTCATTTTGCCCACCCACTGCGAAAAAGCGGTGTTCTGATAAAATGTATACACTTCTGTGTAGATCTCGAAGAGGCGAATCGAACAGTACCAACCGTTTCTCGAGAAACCTAAAATTGAAGGAGTTATGAGCATGCAACTGTCTTCGACGACTGCTACCGACAACTCGTCCGCAGCCGCCCTTCGCAATGGAGCACGATTTTGAACGAAAAATCAACCTATGAAAAAATTCGGTTGAACTTTGAAATTCTTGTCAATTTTTTAATGCTGTCTGATAGAGCTTGAACTGCTGAACTCAAAAATGTGCTTGCTTTCGCAATTGGTTAACATTGAAGGAAGTTATTTCGAAAGGACGAAAAAGCCGGGAAAGTGCGGCTTTTTCGGCATTTTTGAAAAGGCTACGGCCACAACTGTATGTAGGCCACAGAAATTACGAGAGCATATGATGGCACCAGTCAACAAGTCAGCATGGGTGGCCATTCAGTCTCACCTAGCATGTGCCCCACATGTTCAAAGAAGGACAGCCGATCGGTGCTCATGTTCAGTTGAACACTAGTGCACGTTGAATGTGTACAAATAGACTCACTATTTGTACACAGATGACAGGCTGGTAGTTACTGCAGTCGCAGCAAGTCTTGAGAATAGGTCACCGTTATTCTAAATAGCATAGCGCTAGACGATGGTCTTTGGAGCTCGTCTGGTGAGCCGACCAATTAAAAAAGTATTAATTATACAGATTTCTTATTGTTGATGGGGGTGCAGGGATATCTTTCAAAAAGCTGACCACAATAATTCGCCGTGATAGGAGTGTTCAATCTCCTGACTATGGGATTGTTATGGTTAAATCTGAATTGGCACTACTGAACTTTCACAACCTCTATCCCCTTGGTGGAGGTCGAGAAGGGAGTGAAAAATTTTTTACCCAAACTTTGCCTAAGGGGTTATCTTGGGCGTTGATCATAAAGATGATATCAATTTTTTGAAATTTCCGCCGAATATGGTTGTATAGCACGTGTGAACGCGATCCCGTAGTAAACTTTGAGGGTTTCTAGCTTCTTTGGGTTCAAGGACTTAGCAAAAACGGAACTTACTTTTCTACTACTTAAAAGGTGGAGGCTCTCCGAGTGGTATTCATTTTCGCAGCTCAGACATGCCTGCGTGCGCATGCGATCCCATAGTAAACATTGAGGTTCTCTAGCTCCTTGGGTTCAAAGACTGCAAAAACGGTACCCACTTTTCTACTATGTGAAGGGTGGGGGCTCGCATAGTGGTATTCATTTTTGCCGTTCAGACATGCGCATGTTACAGTTCCCTCGTAAGGAACAATACACCGCTTCGTTCGGGCGTGAACCAGCGATACTCCAACTCACGATTAATTACATAAATGGCATTCAAGTGTTTGAAAATTACTTTCGAGTATGGGATCTTATGTTTCACATAACATGCACTACGCCATGACTGTGTCTTTTCTTTGTTCAAGAGTCATAGCCTCATCGTTAGGCCCTGCATTTCACTCCTACTCCTCGACTAAACAGATTCTGTCCAGAATTCGCAACTATTTCCTTTTAATGTAATTCTCTCCCCGTCCTTTCCAGTACGCATATCTTCTTGGTCAACAGTCTATAGGCAGTGCCATAATTAGTATCGTTATTGTAGCTTTCCACTTGGAATCTTGTTCATCACTCTCTGTGTAGTGTAAGCAGATTTGTGTAGGTTCTCTGTCATCTGTATTGGGCTCTGTGCTCCTTAGTTCTCATCCACAGTCTTCGGAAAAGGGAAAAATGTTCTGCTGCATCAGAATGATTTTCTCGGCAGTGCCTGGAAAAGACAAAATGTGCAAAGGAACATCTTCGGTCTGGAAGCAGCACTCGTGAGGAGGAAGTATACAACAACGACTACACCCTCATTGTGCTCATGTTCGGTGGGAGTGTTGTGACAACATGCGACCTTTGGTAACTTTTGCGCTCAGCAGAGCGAGAAGAAGATAACATAGTTCCACCTCTCAACTCTCGGTTCTTCGCCACCAAGCAACAGGGTGACGTGCGGCAGAGGGACCTGTCTACAGTTGAATGTCGGTGGACTCACGGTTTGGAGAATGGTAACATTATGATTGATGGTAATAGGGAAACGGAAAAATATATGCTGGAAATAAAGAGGAAGCATCTAATCTTCATACTCCTTCATCATTTCTGTAGCTACTCCTTAGCCAGCCCTTTCACAGTATTGTGTACTATGTCGACTGATGGTTTGCTAGGGTCGATCGATAGTGCGTTTGACATCGTACGATTAATATAGTACTAGTAAATAAATATAGTAAATAATGCAGGTAAATATATGAACCACCAAAACATATAGGGAACGTGATGCAGTCTCGAAAATACTGGGTACATAATGCGTTTCGCAAACACCCACTGGATAGGAGCCGTCTCCAGCTGGATTCCGTGGGATTTCAAGAGAAGACCAGGGCGTCCACCAACGCTTTGCCCTGGTTAGACGTATTTGTGAAGGTCCATAACGAACGATATGACGCTCTTCGTGTCCCTCGAGCGAGGAGGATCCATTGGAGCACTCTGGCTCACGACAGAGATGAATGGAGACGTTGCTGGCGACCACTCGAGTAACTCGATGATGAACGGGATAACAGGTGATACAGGGGAAATGACCAGCAATCAGTGCCAGACAGCATTGAAATCTAAAATCACCTTAAAGATTTTACTTACTGGCTGCTATATTGATGTAATGTAACTTGAAACTCTCTTTTGCTTTCTCCTTGTCGCTTCTACGAGGGTAAGTGGCATATCAGTATTATCATATCCTGAAGTGACCAGCAGTGACTTACTACACCTGAAGGTTCAGGGTACCACAGCCAACTGTCATTCTTATAGGCAACAGGCAAGCTATGCGACGTGCGGATCTACTTTGGTTCTGTGTATTTTACTCTAGCTGGCTGGCTTCTCATCGCGCTGTATCTGGTCGTTGCTATTTGCCCTTGTTGTTCTTCTATTACTGTATAGCATCCTAACGTACTTTGCTTGTTTGAAGGCGCTTTCCTTGTAGTGCACAAGTAAATAAAAAACACCACGGAAGGTTGCTGATAGATCGCTGCGACGGGATATCGTGGATGTTCGCTGCGTTCAAACAGGACGGTGGTATAGAGTCACATCGTTCTGCCCGTTAAACAAGGTCGGGCTCTAGTCCTTTCTGGCGCCAGAGCTTTAAAGAATCATCATATACGTTACTTAGCCACCATCCAATCAACCGCCCTCAAACGCCAGCCTGGCACAGAAGACATGATCATGGGATCGAAGACGTGACTGGTGACATATGTATGTTGGGCCGTTGGAGACAGTGGGAGTGTATTTCATGCTCCTTAACGTCACAAGAATTTGCATGCTGTTGATTTCCGGAAGCTGTAAGGGAAATCCCCGATAAAAAACTGTTGGCTGATCGTTTTTTTATGCCTTGAATTTGCTGTAGCGATATCATTTGGACTTGGTTGCGCATAGAACATCACTTCTTATATATGCTGTTCTGCGAAGGGCATTGTTTGGTCGAGTCGCCGCCATTCTGACATCACTCGGCTGGTCTTTGAACGTATGCGGTCTGCTTGTTATCCGAATAAGCATGAATTGGTGGGCGAGAAACGGGTCTCGGCTAGCCGTATAGCTTCGATTATGCAAGAGCGACCGGTTGTGCCCATCCGGGAGGGAGGCCTTAAAAGCCGTTGCACCATCGCTCTCAAACCGTGTCATCCATCTGATCTTCGATGATTCGCCGTCTGCTCCTGATCGCCACCTCATTGGCTCTGGCCATCGCCTTCCACCGTAAGCTTTCGAGTTTCGGTTCTTCGCCACCTCCAGCCGTAGCGCGCCGCTTTCAGCGCTGTTTGTCTAACATCGCTTCGTTTAAGAATACAGAGAGCTCAAGTGCACCACTCCGACGAACACGATTCGTGGAGGCCCTGACAGGTGAGCAGCATTGACAGATTTTTTTGTGTCGGAAATGACGGAATTCGGCAGTTATTTATAAGCGCAGCTATTGAGGATTTTTGAGTTTCCTATTAATTAGCGATTGTTTTTAAACCACGTACGTTTTAGATGTTTAAAATTTTGTTTTGCCTTAGAGCCGAATGCCAGCTAACTCTGAAAGAGGAGGAGCTTGAGTCAGGACGACCTGTGCCAAAAGGCCTAGGATGTTGGAAGGTAATCATATTTCTCTATTTTGTTCTAGTCTGAAATTCCACGTTGGCTATAGCATTCTTTAAAAGAACAACGTTTTTAGGAGGACCACGAAGGAGTAGAGAGGGAGTACTGCGACCTTGTGTGCCCCAAGTCCCACACCGTGTTCATCTCGTACATCGACCAGGGCCACCGCGCCTGCTTCAACTATGTCACGTACCAGATCGAGAAGGTATAGCGAATCTGACTAATTCTTGAAGGAGCTCTAGTGAAATAGCTATAGCGCTGCACTCAAAACTCACTTCAGCGCGCCGAAGAGCGATACATCTGGCGCAGCGGCAAGTGCCTCAACTCGACGGTTAACTACCGCATCGGATGCAAGTTCGACGATCCTTTCGACACCCAGTTCAAGACCGACAACGAGATCCTCGCCCACCTTCGCGCTCGGGCTCGCCGAGTCTGATTCCTTTGATCGCATTCTGCTATTCGTGCAATTACGAGCAATGACCATTAAATATTGACTTCCTCATCATGCCTCCTGTATTCTCGCTACTCGCCTTGATTTGAGCTACTACCCACGAGTCCTGCTTCTACGCGATGCTTCGTAAAGATGGAAATAGGTGGTCTGTTCTGTGTCTAGGATCGAAAAGGAACTAACGAGGGTGACGAGGACGAACGACACTGCCAATCTAGGCGCAGGAAGTGACCAATTTTATAAAAACAAGCCTTGGGAAATAGAAGGCTTGGCTGACCTTGGAGGAAATAAAAACAAGAGATTTTTGATGAGTCCGCGACACCCGCACCTTTTCCAACCGCCATACACGAGCCCTATTTGGTCTATCACTTCAGTAGGTGATTTATCAGCGGACACAGTCTGGAGAGCTCGTTCATAAAGACTAGTTACATTTCAATCCGCTAAACAGATCCTATAGGTCTTCCGTCATTCCAGGGCTGTGCGTTATCTATTCCTAAATATAAGCTTTGAAGTTTCAAAGTTTCGTGTAGCTAATGAAACTATCGAAACTTATCAAGTCTGGTACCAGTTAACTGACCCCTGAGAGATGGAGGTTTGGTTGGCCTCGGCGGGAAATCCGAACCAGAACTGGGTATCGAGTGCATGCAACTGCTGGCATCTCCCGCGACTGCGCTACGCCGGCACGGCTCAAAATGGTAGACGTCCCCCGGCAGCATATGATATTCTTCGAGATGATCTTGTTTGTTGGAGTGCCGATGGAAACGGTGTAAATGCTCAGATAGTTTCGTCAATATTATTTATACAGTGTGTCCCAAAAATGTAAGCACTGTTTGAAAGGTGATAGCTTTGGTCACAGTAAAGATAATGCAGAATTTAAAGGCTCATATGAAAGCTTAAGAAGATATAAATTTTATGACGTATGAACGGTATGGATGCGCCATGCTCTCGTCTGAATTCTTGCATTTTGCACTCGATTAATTGTGTTTTACTCGACCTTTTGGAGCTGTTCAAGATTTATATGAAAGCACAGGATAGCAAAAGTTCTGTGCCGTTAAAATGGTCAAGATCGCGCCATGCACTCGTCTGAAACGTTACATTTTAGACTCGATTGATTGTGCATGGGCTGAATGCGTGTTACAGTCTTGTTACTACTTGGCCACAACAACCTGCGCTGTGCTTCTTTTAACGTTTAGAACTTGACAATTACGTGAAAGATACGTGACGTATGAGTTTATTGACTGCACAATTTATCGCTTTCGCTGTCGCTCTAATAACCCTCTCTACATATCTACGCCCATAACAAGAGTCATGCCCGGTTCTAGGCTTTCTTTCGAGATGAAGAGGTTTATCCCGAAGTGCTATTGGAAGTTCAGAAACATCGTCGAAGTGCAGACGCGATTCAGCGACTACTTCTCCAAAGCACCACCCACTCACGTCACCCATGCACAATCAGTCGAGTCTGAAATGCCAGGGTTCGGTTCAAAGTGCAATCTTGAGCATTTGCATGCCACAAAATGTCCCTGTGCCTTCATATGAGTTTCAAACGTTTTTCAAAGCTTCGCTATCAGCAATATTAGAACCTTTCAAATAGTACCAGCTTTTTTTAAAAGATCCCCTGCATTTTTTGCAAGGCATAGTATGTTCTTAAGTTTCAAACCTGATCTAAAAGCACAAAGCAATCGATAGGTTCCTTTACAACAAGTATTCAAGTGAAACACAATCAATCGAGCGCAAAATGCAAGAATTCGGTCGAGTGCATGGCGCAATCCGTATCGCCTATATGTCAGAAAACTTCTATTTTCTTAGGTTTTTATATTAGCTTTCAATTCCTTTGGTGCCTTTACGTTGGGCAAAGTTATCACCTTTCAAACAGTGCTTACATTTTTTGGGACATCCTGTATTTCTTCTTCGAATATTCCTTCCGTTGAAGTAGGAAAGTTTAACACTTCTAAAGCTTTCTATAGAATTTGATGTAAATCTATGGTTTAAATTTCTTAAAATAATTAATATATTATTGTTATTTTTTAATTAAAATTATTATTTTCATAACTTTTCAATAACATAGAATACAATGACACAACAATTTTGGACAAGGACAACAACACCATCCGAAACATCGACATCTAACAACAATTTAAACATGTTTTGTTTCGCCTCTACCTCATACAAAACATATTTATAATTAGTTACCCCGAGGCTCATCAGTGAAGAAGGTAGCTAATTAATTTAGTTGTTAGTACAATATTTGGTGGCATATTATTTATGTGTTTAAACTTATGTACTAACAACTAAATTTTACAAATCAAGACATTTACCTATGTTATAACACGAAAGTAACAGAACAAAATAAAACAGGTAACTTAATAATGCCTAGCTTAATATTACAACACATTTCTTAAAATACAAGTCTTAAAACCGTAAAATACGTTACACTTGACAAGGAACTGATGTTAGTAAACGTTTCTTTTACTTCTCTATATATAACCGTATTTACATATTTATTTATATATTTTTAAAATTTTTATATATTTTTTTATTTTTAATTTAATTTTATATATATTTATTTATTTAAAAATTGTTATTATTTAAAAAATATTTATAAAAAAATTTTAAAAATTATTTATATTATTTTTTGAAAATTGTTTTTAAAAACTTTTCTATTATTAATTATTTATTTATTTTAAATATTTTTATAAAATATTTTATGTGCAATTCTGTGAATTTTAAATTACAACTTACCACTCACTCTAAACGGTGTCGATGAAATGAAAATTCCGATAAAATGAAACCTACTAAGTTTGCGCTAAAGTTTATCAACTATATCCAAACGCCTATCATTATCATTCAGAATGTAGTTCTTGCTCTCATTTTGAAGGTATTTCTAACAAACATACCATTATTTATTTATAGATAAAATGTTATTACTATTATTTTTGTATTTAAATCTTACATTATAACTAAGTAAAATAGGAATGAAATGTAGTATATTATCCTGATCGTATTTTTGTAATAAATATTTATTTCTATTCAAACATTTTACTATATTTCTTATAATTATATCTAATGGATAATCACTTTTGATAAGTCTAGTTATCAACTTGATAAGGTTTTCAACAAAATCCTTGAAAGCAGTGCAACATCTAATTAATTTTAATGTTTCTGTAAATATGATTGATTTTTTAACTTTTATTGATATATTTGAATAGAAATGTGGGAATCTAATTACATGAAATTTAAAATTGTCTGTTTTATTGTATAATCTTGTTACTATTTTATTGTTAACAATTTTAATATTTAGATCGAGATAATTGCAGTCGTAATCTGACTCATGTGTTGTCTCAAACTGAAGGGAATTTTTGTATGTTTCACAAATTGGTTCTTGTATATATTGATTGTTTTTATTGTGAATTATAAGAATATCATCCATGTATCTAAATAGATGTATGTTTATGTAACGATTTTGTGTTACTAACCTTTTACAAAATTTATATTCAAACATTGATAATGTAAGATCAGCAAGTAATGGACTGCAATTATTTCCTTGAGGTACTCCTTCAATTTGTTTATAAATTGTGCCTGCAAAAATTGTAAAACTATTTTTGAGTAAGTATTTAGTAAAAAACATTAAATCTTTAGCCGTATAATATCTATATTTATTCAGTGTATTATTATTAGTGTAATAAATGTTGTTGTGTCCATTATATGCAATATATTTTTTACCTGCATTTTGAAAACATATTTTTATTAATTCTTTTATGTTTTTTAATATAATATTATGTGGAAGACTAGTAAACATATTAGTAAAATCTGCTGAAAACAGTCTACAATTTTTTATATTGATTTTACTAATTTTTTCAGATATATTTATGTTATTAATAGACCAATAACCAATAAAATTTTTATTTCTTGATGTAATTATATTAATATATTTAATAAAATGCTGTTTTAAAAACGTAAAATCTATAGTTATTTCTTTTGAAAGAGGTTTTAAGGAGCTGTTATACGCTCCAGTAATAAATCTGAATTTGACTGGATTTTTATGTAGTTTTGGTAAACAATATATCAATGGAACTCTTTCTGTTCCATCAACCTTAGTTTTATTATTTAAACATAACGTTTTATGCCTGTTAATAATTTCAAGTTCGTTTTCTTTGTAATATATTTTATATGTTTGATTAAAGTTAGAAATTTTTAACTCACTATTTTCTGAAACAATTCCCATTTCTTTCGCCAAAGTGATTAAATAGATTTTTTTTTACAAATAAAACTATAATTATTATTTGCTTTGTCAATAGGGCATCTTGTATTTCTAATTAATGTATTATAATTAAACATTTTTTTGGAGAAAGAAGGTTGTGATTTAAAGACACATCTAAAAGGTAAAATTTTTTCATTAGAATTATTTTCTATCACTTTACGTATATAGCTATTATTAAACATTTTGTTTAAGTTAACTTTGTCTAGAACACTATTTATATATGTGGTTCCAACATTAATATAGTTGTTGTGTTTTTGTACTGATTTGGAATATTTACTATTATTTTTGTCAAAATAAAATTTACATAACATACTAACGAGAATTCTATAATTATTTGGATCTATATTATCCAGACGTTCTTTATTACATGTTATTCTTATAAAATTTTAAGATTTTTTTAAAAGTATTAATGTATCTATACATTTCTGGTATCGAATTCAATTGACTAAATCTGTTAACAAATTCACTAAAGTCGACTGCATTGTTTATGTTAGTATTTTCTTGTTTGTTATTCTTTTTACCATTTCTCTTCCTAATTTTTGTAATTTTTAATTTATAAAACGGATGATTTTCTTTATATGTTAAAGGGTTATCAATATCAGATATATTTCCGTAACCTTTTATATGGTCATTAAAACCAAAAGGATAAGCTGTATTAACTAACTTAATCTAAAAAAGTTCTTCTTGTAAAAGAATATCTTTGTCTGCATTATCTTCTAAAGAATCTAAAATTGTTATCTTAACTGCAAACTATTACAATTGTTTCCAAAATGTGTATATAAATAATTATTAATCTTTGGATTTTTAGTTTGGGATAGATGTTCTCTAATTCTGTATTTTAGTTTTCTAGTTGTAATTCCAATGTATTGTTTTTGACAATCGTTGCATGTTATACAATATACAACATTACTTATATTGCAATTATCATTTTGTTATAGGTATTAATCCTTAAATTTGTAACTGGGGAGTAAATATATTCAGTTTTATTAATTGTTGTGCAAATATTACAATTTTCAGAACAATTATTGCATTTGTTGTCATTCCCAAAATTATTCAAAATATTAATACCATTAACCTTACTCTTAGTAAACTTATTATTTTTATAGTAATGGTTTGGGTTGGAAGGATTAGTATTGTGTGTTCTTTGAGCAGGCCAGAACAATAAAGTGCAGAACAGGCCCAAGCTCTACACTGCTTTGAATTAGGGGAGGTATTTAGTGGGGCTGCCACAGGGTTACCGCTAGTATGTGGTCCATACCACCCTATTGGTGTTCCTTGAAATAAAAATAAATATCTTTAATTAATTATTAAATTGTACATGTATTTTGAAGAAACGGTTCTTTTGGAAGCACAGGAGTTTTCCCCTGCAAACTCCTGCTTTTATCACTCCATCAAAAGAACCCCTTTTTTTATTAAAGCAAGAGGTGTGGTCCTCTTATCCCTAAACTTCAACTGGATGTATGAATTAGAACACACATTGAAATTAAGTTCTATAGTTGAAATGATTTTGAAAGTGAATTTTAACATAATCGGAAGTGTCAATTTTATATTTTTTCCTTAAATAATTCACTTTATAAAAACAATATTTTCTTAATTAAATATTCAATAGATATAAACTCGTAAGAATTTTAATAAAAATAATGATTATTTATTTTTGTTATTTAAAAAAAAGATTATATAACTTATATGGGGGGATATTCATAAGGAGAGGAGGGAGGGTTTAAATTTTTTTAACATAATTAAATTGAATTGAACTGTCTGTTACATTATGATAAATAAATAATGGTAAGGTTAAAGAAGTTTAAAGGAGAATGACAGCCAATTCCAAATATCAAACACGTAATTATATTATCAAATAATTATATGACAATTAAGATATTAGTTATTTACTTTATGGGTAATTAAATATAACATGGCTAATCTATTTATCGTTAATGTTATATTAAAATATTGCAAAATCAAATTTGAAAATTCGTCTAACGCGACGTGGCCACTGGCCGAGACGAGGTTCTTTTGGTACCTTGTCTTATTAAGAAGGTGAAATTAAATTTACATTTAAAATTAATATTAGCATCTTGACTACATTATAAATGTGGCAATCTTCTGTTAATTTTTGCCAGTCGTTTAACGCAACGCTATGCCAAGTTGGTAGGTGTTATTAAGTCAGGACCAAACTGAATGTTTGAACAGTTAGAATTAATTAATTAATCGTCAACTTGACGTGGCCACTGGCCCGGTCAAGGTCAAAAACTTTGCTTTGACAGATCTAAGATATTAAAATAAAATAAAATAAATTTTATTAATAGTAAAAAACAAATTCTAACTTTATTTTATTTACTTGTAATTTAATATTTTAATGTTTTTTAAGTTTAACTTTTTATAAGTTAATCTAATTACTTACACCATTTTACTATCTGCCAAATAATTGCAGTTTATTACATAATTTTTGTTAGAGTAGGATCAATCATTATTCTTTAAAAGGCGTTTTAATAAGAAGAATGAAAATAAAAGCAAGGCAAGCTATACGATAGCTAAAATAGTCTTGATTTTATGCATGAGGGTTGACTATAATCTTGTTTGTTTTAGATATATATGTTTTAGATATAACAACAAGTATTGAAACATAAAGTAATAGCTCCCGGAAATTAAATTATGTTTATTTTGTGTTTCTAATACTGCTATTATAATTAATGTGTATATTGAGCAATTGGTTTAATTATTATCACATATCAAGCAATTTAAAAAAATATTTTAAAATTGTGAATCCATTAATTCTTCGAACGTTATACAACGAGATGAGATATTTTTATGAAAGTGGAACTGAGAATGAAGTGGTATCGGGTTTCCCTCGAGTTTCCACTACATCTCAGCGGTTTCAATAGAATTTGGTGTAAATCTATGGTTTAAATTTCTTAAAATAATTAATATATTATTGTTATTTTTTAATTAAAATTATTATTTTCATAACTTTTCAATAACATAGAATACAATGACATATCAATTTAGGACAAAGGACAACAACACCATCCGAAATATCGACATCTAACAACAACTTAAACATGTTTTGTTTCGCCTCTACCTTCATACAAAACATGTTTATAATTAGTTACCCCGAGGCTCATCAGTGCTCGTTCTAGTTGCTCCCATATTCACTGCGTGTCCAAATTATTTACAATTCTACCATCCAAAACGAGACTTAGAGGGTTGATATCCAGCAAGGATAAAGGAAGCTTCACTTGGTGGAAATTCCCCAGATTGTCTCATCATGTAGGTTCATTGTAGAAATTCTAGCCTCACCCTTCCGTGAGAAACATATGGTTTCAGCACTTCTTACTAATGTTCGATGTAGAGCTTTCTTGACTAAAAGATGTCCCTTGAAAGGTTTCCCATTAACCTTTCCTCTCCCATTAAGGTTCTTGTCGCATTGGCAACATGAAGATCTTGTGCTGATATCTAACCTTCCTAAATCTTCTTCTATCGCTTTTCATTTGTCAGCCTCCATAAACAGAACGCAGTCAGGCTCCTGATCCATTGAGTTGACGAGTATCCTATGGATCCTTACTTTCGAGCGTGGAGGGTATTGGCACCACTCCTTCGAACAAAAGGAGGAATCCACATGCAGTTATAGGTTTTAGCCGGTCCAGGTATTTTCTGCAGAAGTTGTGTAGAGAAAGTACTAGCAAAATGAAAAGAAATCATCCAGAAATTGATATGCGTCTAGAAGCGAACAGTTGATCGTGTCCGTTTCCATACTCCATTTTTTCCATCTGACCAGGGAAGGGTCTAAGGCGTAGGTCTGAATTGGGGAAATGGATAGTACTGCGAGAATCTCCACCCTTCATATAGTAGAAAACATGTTTCGTTTTTGCTGGGTCCTTGAACCAACCAAAAACCAAAGGAGCTACGGGCCCTCGAAGACAGGGTACAGTAGCACACCATCAGCACGTGCCCACGTGCATTTGTGTGCGCGCGCTGTTGTATGGGACGCCGCGAAAGGCTCCGCGTCAGGCGCGTCGGTGGCGCAGCAGGAGCGGCGCTGCTTCAAAGGTGCAAGAAAGGATATTCGGCTCCGTGCTGGGCATTCTTTTGCATTTTTTCACAACCGCTGCCTCCTTCACCAATTTGCTTCCTACACATCTTCTACACATTTATTTCACTCTAAGTTGTCAATAGGGTCAGATTCGTGATCAACACCCTAGATTCGTAATTAGCTCCCCACGACCTCGACAAACCTAGTCATCCGTACCTGCACGAGTTTCAAAAATGCAAGTTAGATTCGTGATCAGCACCGTAAATAACCTCCTGGAGGAGGTTTTGGCGAAAAAAAATTCGACCTCTCCTAGATCTCTGGAGTTGTGAAAGTAAAATAGTGCCTTGAACCGGTTTAAATCAGCTTATTTCCTACGCATCTTCTACACTTTATTTTACTTTAAATTATCAAATAAGGGCTTACTGAGCCGTGCTTTGCTCACTCCTCTCAATTTGTGTATTACGCAACGATTTATGGTTTTCAGCGAATGTTAAACAGTGACCTCACAACAGGTATGGATGACTAAGACTGTCGAGGCCATAATCATCGATTTTGCCCAAACTTCTCCCAGGGGGTTATTTGGGTGTTGATCACGAATCTGACCGTTTTGACAATTTAGTGTGAAATAAATGTGTAGGAAGCAACTTGGTGAAGGAGGCAGCGGTTATGAAAAAATGCAAAATAGTGCATAACACTGGACTCGAACATCCTGCCTTTGAAGTAGCCTCTTATCCTGCTGAACCATTGATTCGCTTGGCGCAGAGCCTTTCGCGGCGTCCCATCCAACAGCGTGTTCACACAAATGCACGTGGGCACGTGCTGACGGTGCGCTACTGTACCCCGCCTTCGAGGGCCCGTAGTTTTTTTTTGATTCAAGGACTCAGCAAAACGCAACATGTTTTTGTACTATATGAAGGGTGGAGATCCTCGCAGTACTATCCATTTCCCCTGTTCAACCTACACCTGAGACCCTTCCCTGGTGAGGTAAGTGTGATCTTTATCCAAAGAATTGTTCTCTCCCTTTCTCTTGCTCTCCACCCTCCGCCCCCCTCCCCCCCCCCCCTCCCAGCTCCCCACCACCAAATTTACTGGAAAGCCAGGGACGGCCACACGCTTCGCCCCGGGGGTTGTTATGTATTAATCTCCTTTCGTAACTCATCTGCTGCTAATATTGCGTCTTGAGAGATACTGACGAGGGAAGTACAAAGATCAAAGTTCGACGAGGTTTCGGAGATCTGTAGTGGTCTCTATAAGACATATTACACGGATATCGACACTGCAACCGTAAGCGTATTTTGATGCGTAGGAAAAGATATGGTAATCGTTAGTAACACAGCTGTGCTAGAGCCCTTTCTTCGCCTTTCCATTCTGCTCTTGTCACCGTCGAACTGCTATAAATATATGCAGGCGCTGTCCGGTCGTTATTTTTCCGAGAAAGAGCTTTGGAGCTGCTCTAGCAGTTGTCCTTCATTTTCTGTGGAGCAGCATAAATTTTGCAATTTTGCAGTTTGATCATTCTATAGTAGGAGTCACTGTTTTAGCAAGGGTTATACTAGCACACGACTGTTTTCTTCCTGTGCTGTGCTTATCGCAATGGCACATTGGTGGCTCCGGTGGTATGAGAACCAGCCGTTGGTAACAATCGGATTAGAGGAGTTGTAAGCTGTCCCAAATATGAGACATAAAAACTAAAGCGTAGTAAGCAACCCTGCGTTCAGTATTGTATTATAGAACTTGGTGGAAGTCGTAGAACGAAATGCTGTGCAGCTATTCCTGGAGAATCCCATACCAGGAACAGGGGCGGCGCTTCATCGTCGAGAAACACGGTTTATGTTCCGCTTAGCGATACAACGAATCTAAGCTACTTGCTGACGATTATCAGTTAAACAATTTGAAGTTCTATGCTGTAGAGATGCTCAAAGCAGCCAGGAGGCAGCCACGAAACATTCAATTCCTGGGAATATGCTCCAGCACAAAGGGTGACCGGAATGCCGAGTAGGCGCTGGTGGCAGATTGCGGCGCGGCCTGCTAATCGGTCAATTCGAGCGTCGATCTCGTGTAAGCCGTCCAGAAAGCAGGTTTCCATGAGATGGTGGCTGGAGATGCTCGATGAACAGCCCTTCCAGGCAGCCCACTCTCTGGGCTGGATTTATTCTTAAAATAATTAAATAAATAAATGTGAATTTCCCTAGAGTGTAACTCTCTCCGAATCCCTTAATTGGGTCCACTAAAACCTAATGAAAGCTCCAACTCTTCAAACCTTAGACTTTGAGAAATGCATAGGATGGTCGTTTTCAGACTAACCATGAGTCCTATGAACGTATTTTCTACAAAAACCATGGATACCTCTTACAGTTTTGTTGTAATATAAAAGAATAAACTGAACCAAGCAAACAACTCAGGATCATCTACTGCGATGTGAAGGAGATTCTGTCAGTTTTCGCAGTTTACAACACAAAAACACACTGTATGTTAGTGCTTATCCATACACTCAATGTTTCACTTTCTTTTTCTCTCCCTGCTAGGTAGAACTACTGAAAAATTGGGATGATTAGAAAACCATTAGGGAGCAGAGAGACACACATTGTTCGATTATCGAGGCAGACGTAGACGACGATCGACACAGTTCATACACGGCTGGAGACAGCCGTTTTAAATGACACTGTTGCTGATGAAATCTAAAGCCAACAAAATGTGGGACAATTGGCTACCATATCGCCCCATCACGGACGACAGCAGACACCCGTGAAATGAGGGGTCCTTATTTTAGACAAAATTCAACTTGGCTGGCAACCAGCAGAAGAAGAAAAAGGGCAGACCTAACTATGTTGTTCGAAATCCTCACCAGGAAACGGCCTCTAGATCCTGTTGAGTTTTTTTGGCGTACCACTTACGATTAATAGAGCAGGTAGACTTAGATTGTATGCAGCGGTTGCAAGGTCGCAGGCTAGGTCTAACTTCCTCACTTACAGACACCTTAGGGAGCTAAACCTTTTCATCGGTGAGAATGAGGATTTTCTTGTTATATCTGTCTCTCGCTTTAAGCATCTCCTTATTCGAAGTGAACTTTCTTAGGTTATTCCGTTTTCACTTGCATGTTTTTGATTCCTTGCAGTTGGGTTTGTTTGTTCCGTTCGTTTGTTTATACCTCTTTTTATGAGTTCATTTCCGATGTGACTCACGCCACGAAATAAATAAATAAATAAAACCAGCAATCCGATCTTTTAAAAGTCTGGTTTGCATTGGAATTTGTTTGTAACAAGTTGGCGATCCGTAGCCGATGTGATTTTTCAATTCTTTTTATAAGCTATCTCAAATCATTATTAGTTAATGGTATAGAATAGAGAAAAAATTAGAGGAAATTGGGAGAATGATTAATAAGAAGTTGTTGATCTTGCAGTCTACGACTAGTGCCCACCTTTCGGGGATCGTCGTGTAAAAGTTAAAAATGCTTGTGAAAAATCGTCATCTGGAACTAGCCTCTTATGAATTTAAATGACAGACTTCAGCAGAATTCAAAAATTGCAATCTCTGAACGGCTTTCTCGTGTGAATTTGATTGGCGTATTTACAGTTTTTAGTTTGATCTTAAACTGCTTTTACAGCTGAGCACTGGGTGTTGGAATAAAAGCCTCGAGAAGTGTCAAAACGTTTCTTGCAACGCAAGATGTGATCATCACAGGTCCTATGTCCCGTTGATGAGCGTTGTTGCTCTCAATCCGAGCTACCCCCTTATCCGATGTTCGTGATGAAGAGTCTCTGAACGCGATCTTCCTGCGCTAGCACATTACTAATGATACCGATGCAAGTAGCTGTTTCGAGTTTCGAGTTTCGAGTTTCAAAACTTCGACTCTTGTAGCTCGCATGGCTAAGAAAGGCAGCTCTCTAGGTTGCCTTACGATGTAGAAATGATCGAGATTGGCTAGACACTTCAGCAATAGTTACCTGCTAAAGCAACCGATCAGTTTTCATAGCATGCTATTCTAATAATCAAGTTCCTTGTAAACGATGGCTCCCGTATACACATTTTAAGGCAAATTAATCATGGAAGACGCTGCAGCACTACTAGCCCATAGAAGTGATGCGTTCAACTTTATGCATAATGATCAACCACTCTGTGGTTCACATAAGAGAAAACACTTGTTCTTTTGAGAATGCATCGATCAGGGATCAACGACGTACACAGCACTACTAAACGTTGTTCAACAACATCCTTTTAAGTGTCAGAGATCTTTAATCTCGCTAGGTCCGTAATTTTGATTACCCTGATCACTGTGAAGTCTCACTGTTAAAGAATTGTGTGGCAGTTTCAGGATCTTCATAGGTCTTGCTAAAGCAGGTGAATGTATGCGTCATAGCACTTGAAGCACATGCCGCTTCACCACTGGATTCGAATAAAACGCGCTTGTGTTTTCTAATCAGAATTCTAACGCTATTGGTGCCTTCTTTGATAAAGTGCAACATCCCTCCACTTGTGAGATATTCATTAGGTCACCTTGTCGTAGGTCTTACGCCATTCCTGTTTGGAAACAGAGCATGTAATCCACATACCTTTCTCTCTATCCAGAGACCTACCAATGTCTGCACAGCTTTTGGACCTTCAACTGGCTAATTAATGTGGTTTCAAAATCATCACATTGTCTCACAGCCTTACGACGGGACATCGTGCAGTGTGTCCATTACGAACCTGGGCAGGGATCTGCAGAGTTCCCGTTTCCTTGTTCCAAATTCCGGTTTGCGGCACTTTTTAGCTCTTTCGTTCCGTGTTCCGCCCGTCTAAAACCAGGGAACGGAAACGCAAGTAGACACTGCTCACAACTAGTCTTGTATTGAACACAACCACCTCATCAATTAAAAAGAGTTGTGCTTCCCATAATTGTGAGAAGAATACCGTTTGAAAATTTTAGTGATAATGTTCTTAAAATAAATGACCTTCAAAAAACTCAAAAATGGTAACGGCAGAGCACAAGGCAAAATTAATGTGCCAGCAAAGGGGATGTATGCATTGCGTGCAAAAAATGCTCTCAGCATTTGAATGATCATAAAATTCTTGTTCTAGGTGATTCAAATAGCTACAAAAACTTCATAGTCATATGGTGTAGCACCAAGAAGCAACCATGTGCTGGTCTGCTCCAAGATTACATCAGTGTTCTTATCTATAGTGCAAATTTCACCCAGATGCAATTATGCAATTGAATTTTTAACGAGAAGTTGTCCAATGTCTCCCTTAAGACTTGTATTGACTGGAATACTTATTGAATTTCGAGACAGAACTGCCACTTCAAGGAGCATCTAGGAGCTGTTTTTCTAGTATTTAGTTAAGTCTAGTATTCAAAAAACTGCTGCAACAAAGGACTCAGCGAAAAGCCTGTAGTCGGACTTAGATATGGAAAAGTCGAGAGACTGCTTGCTGAAATAGAGAGTGACAAAAAGTAAAAAATAGGGAAACAAGGCCTCGCATTCGCTTTAGTTTACTGCGCTACCCTTAGCTAAAAAGATATCCCAATAACATCATGAATCCATGGTTCGTTACACTGTATTGCGATGACGATAAACAACGATTTGTGAGACATTTTGCTGCTCGGAAAGTTTTACGCAAAAGAAATGCAATAAAAGCAGCTTTCAACTCCGCTTCAGATGCAGTGATAAGCACTTCCCCCACTATTTTCTCAGTTTCTGAAGGAACAGCGCCGTCTGAGCTCGTCCCTTACCCATTCGCTTCTGTGCGTGTGCTTATCGCACATCTGAATTGGACGCAGCTGCCTGTCACGGACAGCTGCTCAGGGCCAATAAATCTTGAGGAGGGTTTTTTCTCTGTTCCTGGAAAAAGCTGTGATCAGTCACAGCCAGAGAAGAATGGGCATGCAGCAGCCGCTTTAGTTCACTAGAATGACATCAAGATTTCGGGCCTATTCGAAATCGCGCTCTTTTCCTCCTTTTCAGGTTAACTTATCGTATTTGACAGCGCTTGGCTACACTCCTCACAATCTCGCTTAAGGATTTATGAGTTGTGTACCACGGGCGCGGGTGAAGCAGTCGGCCGGAGGAGAGATCTCGCACGACGCCACGGATTGACTATAAGATCGCGTTTCATCCAGGCCAGCAGAAAGATTTTCCCTCGTTTCGGTAAGTAGCCCCAGAGTGGACTGAAAAGAACAATACGCTGATGTGGCCACAGGCTGCCGAAACCATTATACAGGGTAGACCTCCACGGCGTTCCGAAGCAGCAGAAGTACGGCGCTCCCCAAAAGCAATTTGTGAACACCAACCCTGAACAGCATCGACCTTTTTCGTAGATGATCCGTTAGATCAAGCATCGCCGGTGGTGCAAGACACAGCCCCTAAAGCAGAAAATGCGGGTTCGAGTCCAGCCGGGCGCAAGAGTTTTGATGGCTGCTAAACTCTTTCTAACATCAACGTTTGTCGTTTTCGTTTTAGAGCCACACGTAATAGGTAAAGAATATTTGAGAAAATTGATCAACTCGTAACCGAAGCTCTTTATAGGAATGGTCTGTGTTTTAAAAAATCTGCTCAATCGCCATTCTTCCTTCGAATCTAAAGTCAATGACTACGACATGACCAGCATCAATACACCCACTGGTAACTGACTCAGAGATGCGATGTCTAGATGTGAACAAAACGTTTATCGACCTGTCAACGATTTCTGAGATACGGAGATGGTGGGAACGGTGAAGTGAAAGTCAACAAATGCTTCTCTATCAAATTGTCTATTGGTAGGACGAATAGTCGTCATCATCATTCCAGCACTGCCACGGTTCTGGACAGCTTCTGCTTCCGCACTTCTTCTCCGGTGGTTGTGAGCGACGAGTAAGACCTGAACATTCGTATATTCCCGTATCATATGGCTGTTTCCCTTTGGAAATTGGAGGATGACATGGGCTCCACATCTGACCTTGACCAATGTCGGCAAGCGATAGCTGAAAAGGCTTCCTACACTCCTTGTTCAATGTCTTATCTTATCTTAATTATTCATTTCATGCACAAATGTGTGCACCACAATGAAAAAATGTCAAGAGCAATGAAGGAAGAACACCATCATAATGTCAGAACGCAATAAAAAGAAAAAGGATAAAATAAATCAAGAACACAACAAGAGTATAAAGACTGATGTGATTTGACTGCTCTGTAAATAGTGTTGTTCCTGAAATACCTCATAATTTTCGAAAGCTGGGAAAGATATTACTCTCGAGGTAATGATTCAACCATACTAAATATGTGGGAAAGGAGACAGGTCTACACTGCGACTCTACTTGTGTGAACCGAAAGATCACCCAGAAAACAAAAAAGGAACTGATTGAGGGCCGCCAAAAATGTATAAGAGTTAGAAATGTAATTAGGAACAGATGATCCTTGACTTATATTATATGACTTGAACGTCGCTCCACATTGAGTGCTACGACTCAATAGGCACGCAACTGGCATAACCATACCGGGGCGGGTTCTCTATTCCAAGATCCTCTTTAAACTACTACGTTGAGATAAAACCAGATAAGAGTGTTGAACAAAAACTGGGTATAATATTATAACATAAGTTTAAAACAAATTTTGATATATTATTTTTTTAGAAAAATTAAAAATTAGGTATGAGGGAAGATGCCTATAAGCCAAGAAGAGTCGATGAAAAGCCTGCTCAGCTTTCCGGATTGATAGGATTTAACACTTTTGAGAGGCATCTACTGCACCAGAGGAATTGAGGTATTTCGAGGAAGAGCATTAACAGATACTAACAACCACAAGAGAAGGAAATTGAAGACCTTGGAGCTCCTACTTTCCAGACTCATACGACAACCAAGTTTAAATCTTCCAATGCGCTCGCTGCAGGGTCGAAAGATCCAACACTTGCTAGGAGTAAGTTTTGTCTCACCACGAAGTAGACGGAAGCAAAACACTAAATCTGTAACAATCCGCCTCTGTAGCAGAGATCTTAGACAGAATAGCTTCAAACGCTCCCTGTAAGGTGGTATGTGCTGCCAACTCAGGTCACGAGACAGTCTGCAACACGCTGGCCTTGTACATGTTTTCTGCACCCGTTCCAATTTGGTCATTAGTTTCTTAGTTGATGGATTCCAGATCTGGAAACAGTACTCTAGATGAGGCAGGACATAGGATCGATAAAGTAGGACTAAAATTGAAGGATTACTACTGTGAATGTTTCGAAAGATTTATGGTGTGATTTCCAGTAGAGCAGGAATCAACGCCATTCCTTCCTCAATAGTGGCGGCAAAAAATGAGAGTAAGAAATGATGAGAAGATGACACAATAGCATGGGGCGTAGATGATGGCGTCTAGAATGGTCATCTTGGAGTGCTTGACTCCCTCTCACAACAGCGACCCTTGACACTATTGAGCACGTCTTCGCATTACACATCAGCAATCAGCTTACCACAGAGAGCAGCAGGAGAAGTCCTTGAAGCGTCCCAGCGAAGAAGCGATTGGTAGACGACGCACTGACGCCTTACTATGTAGCGAACCATTGCTGGCCGCCTAGTCGTTCAATACCAATATCAATATTTTGTTATCTTTTGACTCACATAAACTGCTGCGCCATAATTTCAGGCAGCTTTTCTTTTCGGTTGTTGAAACGATGCTATGTCTTGTCGCGGGAGCTCTGGAGCGTACGATCTGTTACATCGAATCAGCTGAGGAGTAGCACTGCAGAAGAGTTTTCCCGGATCTGTTACGTGCGGCCTTGGTGGTGTTGGCGGGCCTACTAAGTTGGTACCCGGAGTCGTACGCGCCACATATACGACTTGCAGTGCTGGCCGCCCACTGCCCTTCACCATCAGTTCACCGCCCGTGGTTCCGACTTGTTTACTCAGCAGTCCCGTTTTATTCATCTTATGAATTGTATATAACTTTTCACCTCTCGCTTCTTCACTTGTTTTATGTTATTATTATTTTGTTCAGTTCCACAGTTATCGGCCGTTGTCTTAATTTGAGGTTGTACTTCTTTTTTTAACCTGCTGCTGATAATAAAATATTATTATTATTATTACCTATGATATAGCCTTGGCTTATTTGGCTGGTGCGATTCATAGCCGCTAGAAATTTCAAGACCTCTGCTTTATAGCCACAATGACGAATGACAAACATGGTAGCAGCATTAGCTATTCTCCTGCTCATTTGCCTTTGACTGATGCATACTTTATACGACGTGAACGATCAAGTTAAGTATTTAAAGGATAGAGGACGGCGTTACTCAATCCCTTTTGGGATGCGCCACGCATTCTACTTCTACGGGATGTCGTGGAGGCGAATTGAATGCGTATTTGGCCATATAATGACTTGCGATGGCCAGCCGATAAACAAGCCAGCGCTCTATCCTTCCCAGACAAGTCTGGTACCAATTCACCGAACGTGGAGGGATGGAAGGCTTGGTTGGCCTGGGCGGAAAATCCGAACCAGGTAGGTATCGAGTGCACGCGACAGCCGGCGCCTCCTCCGACTGCGCTACACGCGCCCTTGATTAAGATTTAGAATACATAAACCATTGTGTCCCAAAAACCAGGGATTGTGAGTAGCCTCTTGATATTAAGGAAATTTATTAGACAATAAGACAATAATTTATTAAACAATAATAAAGCGGATGAAGCCATATTGTTTAACACCAGATTTCACAGTCTTGCTCTTTGTTCAGAAAGTTGCACACGTTACACGACAAACCATTAGCTTATCTCTATAACCACTCTCTTATGTTTCCGGAGATTTCAAAAAGATGGAAGCAGGTATTTGTAACACCATCTGAGGAATCTGCAAATTATAGACCAGTCAGCGTTTACCCTTTTTCCGTAGAGTTTTCGAAAAGACTATCAAAAACTGCATTGTGGCGCACATTGAGCAATACCGAAATTCCTGAATCCCAACATGGGTTTGTGAAAGGAAGGTACGTGGAAACAAATTTACTAGAGAGTTTCAATGATTGAACCAGCTAAATTAATTTTCGAGAAGTGTTGCGACGTGATTTTTTTTTTGATTTCTCAAAGGCTTTCGATAGAGTGAGCCATTCTAAATTAATGTTCACACTAAACAAGAGCGAGAGCATGGATCACATCCTCTTTTACAGGAGTGGCTCTGTGAATGCATACACAGAACATTGCAAGTAAAAGTTAAAAACACGTTTTCTACTAGTAGAAATGTAGCTAGTGAAGTTCCTCAGGAAGGAGTTCTATTTCCCATTCTATTTTCCATTTACACTGCTGACCTCCCAGACCTATTGCTTGACTCTAGAATGGAGGGCAGGCAGTTTGCAGACGATCTAAAAATATGCTGTGAATTTGTCGAAGTTCCTACCTTGTCCAATCATTGCTGCTATAAATTCCACACCATTTCGTTTCTACCCACACTCAGCTATACGAATCCGAAAGCAGGCTGAGACGCATTAGCTTCATTGAGATAAAGGAGAGCACTGTAACATTAAAGAGCCCAAAATGCCCCATGATTCTAGTTGGCTCCCATCTGCAGATAGGACGAGAAGGCTGCGCATCTGAATGTGGGACTCTGCATAGTGTCTAAAGTCTCGTGGTCGTTCGCGATTCCTGGAGAGCCGGCCGTCCCTGGCGGAAGAGGAGGGAGCCGTTGATTTCCGAGAGAGGCGTCCATCGGCCACGGGCCGAATCTCATAATCGAGGCGAAACCTCTGTCAGCACTCACCGACGCACATCTGTACACTCCTCTCTGCCAGAGAGACCGACGCGGCTGCTCTAAAAAGGGCGTGCTGCATCCTGCAGATAGAGGAGAAGACCTTTGTTCATCTTTCAACCCTGCCAGATGTTGAGCAGCTTCTTTTTGCTCTGTCATCCCACCAGGCTTCATCAACTCTGCACGCACTTTTCGTTTTTGGGGCATTGAAACTAGAGAAAGAGCTGGTAATCTTTATTTCGATTCATGTTTCGAAAAGGTTATCATTTACGCAACAATCCCATATATCGAGTTTTGTTTATTTTAGAGTGGACGTTTATTTCAGAGATGGATACTTGAAACCAGAAAAAAGTTTGAAATTCAATTTATCACAACTTCGGAGAGAGTAAACCTTTGCGTTTTAAATGAAAACTACATGCTGAATTTAGCAGACCTGTGCAAATAAAATTTTACTTTGTGAATAATTGAACATGAACTAACGAAAACACCCTCTACATCCATGTGTGCACGGTAAAATTTTCCCTCTGGGGGACTTTAAAAGTAGCAAGAAGCCAAAATAATGCTATGAAAGCGACATTCATAGCAAATTAAGCAAAACAAAATTTTGCACTCATATCCTAATTTTACGGATTTTATGAACGAATATAACACACGTGATTTGGAGAGGCTGCTTAGATGGGTAGAGGATATTTGCTCACCAGAGCAGGACGCATTTAAAACAGATTTTCATACTTCATTTGCAAATTCTCGCTTATTTTTTAATGCTCTAGTTTGTCTTCTTTATTTTTTTATGAACTACATTACATCAGTATTCAAGTCAATCAATAAAGTGCTACAATGATCTTCTGCGAATGAGCTACATGCTTCGCAATGGCTCTGCGATGGTTTCACTAGGTTAATTCCTCCCTAAACTTTTTCCGTGCAGCCCTAAGCACTTTTTGCATTATGGTTTGGCATTTATGAGATTTGAGACAGAGAGCCCCAGCCCCAAAACATGAAATGCGAGCTTTTCGCTTATTATGAGAAGAGCGCTCTACTGTTTCAATTTTTGAATTTTTTCTGCTCCCCTGCAAATAATACATTACGGTGTTGAGCCTTGTTTGCTAACGTTCATTGTTTTTTCTTTCACCACGTTCGGTCACTCATCATGGTATGCCGATGAACTTCCTCTCCTTTAAAATTGTGCGCACATTTGCGCGCAAATAAATAAATAAGTAAATAAATTTTACGAATCATTTTATACACCTCTTAAGCTCTTAAACGAGATGTTCTCCTCTACGTACCAAAACTCCCATCTGTCGTGTAGTAAATTCTTAAACAAAAAGAAGTGTAATTCATTTTAATGTTATATGAGATCCAATGTTTTAAGAGGAGGTCAGCGTAAGTATGATGTAAAATGGCGGGTCTAAAAACGATCTACTGCCACCTCATCCCAACACCTGAAACCTGTCTGAACCCTCACAAGAGAAAAATGGCAGGTCTTATCTAACCACAAGCTAGACAATTGAAGATCTGACTTCTTGGCTTTGGTGACGCCCTGTTGCTAACAGGATTCAAAGGATTGCTTTACTCTGAGTTCCCCTCTTCTTGGACCACTGTGACCGATTAAGCGCATCCTGTGCAACATCGGAAATTTGCCTTCACTCTTCGTCCGAGAAGTCTACTGCATGGTACCGCCTATTATTACGTCGCGAATATCAACATTTGAGGAACAATGGAGACTACATAGGTACTTAATCGGTTTGATATTCTTCAAAGTATGTCTTTTGAAATAAAAAATAAACATTGCTCAAGATCTTTTCCTCAACCCAAGGAATTAAGCGTGCAATTTGAGAGCATACCCAAATTTGAAGATCTAATGTATGCGTAATTGAAAATGCAATCTAATGGTAAGAGTATACGTAGATATTCCCCACTGCTGCTGTTCTCGCGCATGGAAGCGCAGTGGACAAAATGAAGAAGAATAGAGCTGAGCAAAGTTAAGGCCAGAAGGTTTGTCTGGCCAACAACTTTATGCGAGCCTTCTTTCGCAGCATCTTTCGGCTCATGAAAGAGATGCCCGTGCAACTGTTCGCAATATTCCATTCGTGTTCTTCGACTTTCGGCTAATCGAAAATCGTCAATCGCTCTTATTTGGACTCTAATTAAGATCGCATAGCACTACTTCTGGAAAACTGCTCAAACTGGATCATCGTTTCGACCATTGCTCGAATAGTGTTCAAACTGTTTTGTAATACCGCTTCACCGGCGCATGGAGCGTAGTGTGCCGGCTGTCATGTGCACTCGATTCGAGGTTCTTGACTCGGCTTTTCCGCCCAGGCCATCTAACTCCTCCATCGCTACAGGGTCGGTAAATCGGTATCAGGCTTGTCTGGGAGGGATAAGGCTCTGACTAGTTTATCGTCTGGCCAGGTCATTGTATGGCCAAATACGCATTTAATTCGCCTCCACGACACCCCGTTGAAGTGAAGTCAGTGGCGCATCGCAAGAGGGATGGAGTAACACCATTCTTTTTATATTCTGATCATATCATGTCTAGCTGATCAAATGTTACAATGGAATTTCTAAGATTTATACCTCGAACAAACCTCACCGTCTACTCAACATTCGAAAAACCAAAAAGTTGATTATTTCGCGTACTCGTTTATTTGTTTGTAAGAACTCAACTTATTGGCTTTTTGTTTAATGGAGGAATCAATTGATCTGCTTTGTTTTCTCGCTGGATTACTGGAATTTTCAGAAGTCGATTAATTTGATTCACTATCCACATCCATATGAACAGTTGCGATATTATGAGAGGACGGATATTGTTGAAAGGTTTGAACAGGAAATGAGCCTGCACTCCCCCTTGGAGTTCACAAGTATGTCGTTCTCTATTGTTTGACTCGAAGCTTGCAGTTGCCCGGACACTGGTGAAATAGCTCAGGAGGCACCGTTACTTGATGGATGGCCACAACGCTAATCGGAGAACGGTTTTCTTCAACTACAAAGCTATTGAGGAGAAGCGTGAAGAAAACTTTCGCTGAAATGCCCCACTTGATTTTAAGAAGTAAAGCCAGGTGGGCCGTTGGCGGCCTTACCCCCTCTGCCTGCGCCCGAAGGGCGGGCTCAAGTTGACTGGAAACAGCGATAACGAGCGAGCAGAGGTGGCGCAGTGGGTAGAGGGCGGCGCAATCTCATGATCGCTGTTTCCAGCCAACTTGAGCCCAACCTTCGCGCGCAGGCGCTGGGTTGACGCCGCCAACGGCCCAGCTCCCCTCGTCCCTAACTCTGCGCAGAGTTGTATTGGGGTCGAGAGATTTGCATCTTGTTGCTTCCCAGAGAGAGGCGATTCTGCTCATATGTAGACAACACTTGGGCCGTTCCGACCTACCATTGAGATGGTCTCGTGGTTAGCTTCTTAAACTGGTGAAGATTGAAAAGAGGTTTTGTCGAGCGAAGTCTGTAGATGAAAAAATCATCTATTTTCCGTTCAACGATTTATACACGAACTCTGGTAGTCGGAATATTTATCGAAAGCGTTGTGGCAACAAGTTGTTGCTGTTGTGTCAGCGCCTACCGCATTAAGGCGTGCAGCGATTCTAAATCCACCATGCCCAAGGTTCAACTCCCCTCTTCGGTCGTCGTGAGATAGGTGGTGCACGATGAAGTACAGAGGTAGGGTCATCGTCACTGCGGTATGAAGGCTGTGGATGCAACATCTGAGCACGACTTACGGCGACCAGCGAGGCTATCTGAACAAGGTGTTTCAACGCGACATGTTCCAAATTATGGAGAAGAAATTGAAACCAGCTCACGAGAACCAGCGACAGGAAAAGATTTCGGAGCATTTCAGTGCAGGAACTATTGGCAGGCGTATTTTTACGTCATACTAGGGGGTGCTATTTATACAGTAAACCGTAGATGTATGTTTAGACGTTCGACATACACGATGTCGATTATTAGGCGGGCCTCATTCGCAGGCGTGAAAAATTTCAAACTTTCGAATAATATTCAGCAAAGAGGCGCGCAATGAAGGAGGACAATTATGGCAAATGGCATCCACGATTCTCCTGTTAATTTACATTTGCTGTAGCTTTGCGCATTCTCTGATCGCCGCAGGACGGCAGCAGAAATTCTTGTGTCCATTGTGGAAGTCACATACAGTGAACGATTATTCAGTGTTGAATGATTAGCTTCTGAAGATCTAACGTTTCTGCACATTACATAAGGCGTGGAATTATGATGAGGCCAATATCTATCAAGAGTATCTATCAGACAGTTGGCTGACTAAGCTTCACATTTATATCTTTGTCTTCTCAGTGATAGAGCTTGATGCTGTCACCTATTTATTGACAGGTCCGAAGCTCTTCTTTGGTTTCAGAATAACCATACTGCACACGTCGATTAGCAAAAGAACGACTGATGCGCTTCGGACCTGGGCTTCATGAGACGGACGAAAAGTAGGGCTAATGCGTTCCAGTAGCATTGTTTGACCGTTGGTGTATTCCGTAGATCTTTGCGCAGTAGTCGCTCTCTCTCATTGCTCGGTTCGCCATCATCCTTAGCAGTGACACGGCTTGCCCTTAGATACTGATAGGGTTCACAGCTACCTTATTTCCTCCTTTTTTTTGATGGGTGGTTGCCAGTGCTTTATTCCTTACGCATACCTGACCTGACCTAATCGGAAGATCTTTAATAATAATAGTCAACAATAACATACAAATGTTGGGTCGAGAAGACGAGGAAATGAATGTCGCCGAAGAGCGGAGGCTTGACAGGAATATCGAGATCGTGATGAGTCAGCGCCTAGAAGACACTTGCTACCGTAAGGCAATGCTCGTAATTTGCCCGTGGCTGTTAACACTACTGTCAGTGACACTTTTTCCCTACTTCATACAATTCCGATCAACCTCATCTTGCAGAAGCTGTGAACACGCTCCGAATTAATCCGCCGTAGGACGCCTTCCTGACATGTATGTAGTTCAGGCGGAGTTGTGTCGGGCTATTGAAACAGACTTAGCTGTTTCAGGCGCAAATTTTCAGACCATCGCCAATTCGGTCGTTCTTTAGCCATTTCGGTAATGTCACGAATGGGTGCGGTCACCAAATCCATCCCAGTAAGAGCTCAGAGCACCTTGCGTTCTGCCGAGTGTCCTTTTCGATATCCTTCCCAGCAAAACTTCTTTTGGAAGCTTATATAGAAAATGACGAAAATATAAGCGTGAAATATGTTTGGTGTTTGTTCAGAATAGGATGAAGTGTTCCAATATTTTTTGCACTGTGAACAACGCGGTGTACATCGTGATGCTGGTGCGAAGAAGTGCAGGAACTTCTACTCAAGACGGTTAGGTCGTTTTCTAAGAGTGTTCCTCTCATTTTAAAAGCTAGGTAATCTTTATCTTTACAGCACATTTCTATGATTTTCTGCAGCTGCAATAAGTCGCCAAAAATTGTTTTCTATCTCTCAAGAGTGAAGCCACACTCTACTATGTAATGCTTGAAGAGCTAATTTCCTAGCGTTGTGCGAAATATCTACAAAGTCGTCCTCTATAACGCATTTCCATATTTGTTCTACGCAAGTTGACGTGTTTCCAACAGAAAATAACTGGATTTCCATTCAATCTTGGCACAATTTACCCGATGGGGAGCTATATGCTTCTTCCTTCATAACAGTGGTTCATCAAAGCACTCAAGTAACACAAAATTTGGTCTACACTATACGACAACCGCCTTTGTTAGCTCGTCGTCAGCAACATCTCTATACCTGAGCAGTTGCCGTGCACGAGTTGCTCCTCTCGAGTTCTTTTTCTTCTAAAGCACCTCAACCTAGTCATATATGTAGTTTCTTCTAAACTAGACTTCTTCTCTACGAGCTTCACCTTTCACATATAAAATACAGCAGCAATTTGTATAATCTTCAATTTTGACCTATTTCAAATCACAAACAGCAGCGCAACAGCGGAGAAACGGATATTTATTTCACGACGAGAAGTTGCTGTTGACACGAAGTTTAAAAAAAGCTCTAATGTTAGGAATTTTGTAAAAGTGCATACTTTGTAAGTTACAGTTTGTATCACATACCGCAAATATGAAACACAAATGAAAGATCAAGAAGCGCGATGTAAAATTTCCACGAAATGAAAACGGCGTAAACATCTGATTTTCGACCGGTTTTTTAGCAGATCCTGGACTAAAAGAAAGATTCCATTTTGAAACCCTCAACATTCTCAATTATGGATCACGCTTGACCATCTTCCTAGCAGGGTGCGGACGCTTTTAGAAGAATTCATGAGACCTGCCCTCGAAGAATGTCGAGAATCAGATTCAAAGATAAAAGGCTATCAGCAATTGCAGGGAGTAATGACGCATTCGCAGACAAGCCTGCGACTGAGTCGCTTTTCTGGTTTGTTGGCGTCTTCGATAACTGATGGACCGGCCTTGCGTAAAGTGCGAATTATGGTTCTGTTTTGAAGGCTCTCAGAATGAAAATGAGGCTTATTCATGAAATTGCTCATGTAATTATTACACTTATGTGTGCTTTGGTTTGCCTCAGATTTTGCCTTTTAGCCCTTGTGTTAAAAAGGGTCATGCCTACCAAACAGCAGTGAATTGTTCAGAGAGTTTAAAACGGGCGGAATCAACAGATTATCCCCATTAAGAAACAGGCGTGAACGTCTACAAAACATAGTTTCCGTGGCAAGCTCCACATACATACTTGCTTGAGGTGATCATTCAAATGAAGGCTTAGAAAAGTTTGAATCACAATGCATGCGTCTCCCGAATTTATAGAAATAAGCCATTCATGTTAACCGAGGGAGGGCAGACGGAAGCTCATTATTGCCTCCTCACATCCAATTCAATCCACCACATCGTCCTGTTGACCTTATTCACCTCGGCAATTTTTCTCAGAAGCCACACTATGGTAGAGATGTTCCTTCCAAATTCTTTCGACTGCTCGAGTTTCAATGACAGCGAAGGGGTCTTCACCACATCGCCCAGTTCTTCCACTTTACTGCCTAGACACATACGCTATATAGTAGTGCTCAAATGACGTATTCGACTAGGTAATCGAACGAATTTTATTCGAATTTGAATATTCTAATATGAATAATAAAAAAACGCATTTTTGAATCTACTTGAAATCGAATATTCAAAAAACCGTGTTTTTCGAATATGTTTGAAATCGAATATTCGAAATTTGTGAGCAATCGAAACTGCTCGAATATTCGAAAAAATTTCGAGAGCTTAGCTAGAATGCGCAATCATGGAATCGGTGTCTCCAGAACGGCTTCTCTGAAGAGCAGCAAAGTGAACGTTAAGTAGATCCCTTCAGTTTCCCCATCATCTCATTAGGATTTTGGTGCTGTGAATCCCTTAAATTTACTTGTCAACATATGATTAAACCGAATAATTTTGTGAACTAGAATTACTGGATAAGAAACTAGACAGCATTAGCTTCACAATATTTCTCTCAATGTTTAAAAAATTACAAAGCAACAATTTTGTGCTAACCTAACAAATTTACACGTCTATTGTTACACTTTGCCAACACGAGGCTTTTAAGATGGAACTCTGTTAGACTGAATAAAGATCTACCTTAAAGCTTCGTGTTGACACAGCGTAACCATAACTAAAAAAACAATAACTAGCCATGACGAGGTTTCAAGAAGAAAGGTGTTGAAGACTCACGTCTATATTGCTTCCATATGCGACAACCTATCTCTGAATTTTTCGAACTTCAGAGCAAGGTTTATAATCCAAAATTAAGTTTTATGCAGGTGTAATTCTTGGGAAGGAAAGAATATGACATCTATATGCCTCAATAGAATTTCTGTAGCATAAGCGTGTTTGTAGTGGGGTATCATGGTAGGGGCCCGTGTAGCGCAGTCGGAGGAGGCGCCGGCTGTCGCGTGCACCCGATACCAGGTTCCTGGTTCGGATTTTCCGCCCAGTTCAACCAAGCCTTCCATCCCTCCGGGTCGGTGAATTGATTCCAGACTTCTCTGGGAAGGATAGAGCGCTGACTTGTTCATCGGCTGGCCACCGCAGTCCAGTCTGTCACAAATACTCATTCTTGCTCAGGAGTGGAGAGGGTCAGGTAACGGGAGGAAATGTCTCTGAGGCGTGGGCTTCCTCAATGCGCAGTTTACGGTAGCGCGGCATGTTGCAGTCTGCTTGACTTGGACTACCCTAGCTCTACGATTCCGTTGTATGGCCAAATACGCATTCAAATCGCCTCCACGACATCCCGTAGAAGTAGAATGCGTGGACCATCCCAAAAGGGATTAAGTAACGCTGATCTTTATCGTTTATCCTTATCATGGTAGAGTTGAGCCCCTAACTTACTTTGAACGAAGGAACGTGCAAATAAATTTCATTTTTGAAATCCATAAAAATGAGAGAACGAACAGTTTTGTTCCACAAGTACTGATGGACGTTTTCCGATAGCTTACAGTGAGTGATAACAAGATTTGCAAATAAAGTAGAATCTGATGTTTTTCCAATTCTTCAGCAGCTTGTTTTACAGAAGAATTCTAATATTATTTGAACCATACCTGAACAAAGCTATGTTGCCATATTCTAAATCGGTCAGTTTTTGAGTACAGGTTTTCTGCGATATTCGAGTTTGAACGGTGTTCAAACAGCGGCGGTTTTCAATTTTCGATGGCCTTAACAAAAATTGACCGAAATTATTTGAACAATTGCTCGAGCAGATTGATGGCGTTCAACTCCTCTGCACGCGCGCGTGGCAACAAAAACGATGCTGCCTTCTCTATTTTGCGACATTTCCACTAACTTCTAGAATTCATGGCGGAATTGAATAAGCGCTTCCCGAGAAGTTCGCAAGGAAAGCGAGACGCGCGAGCTCTTCCGCATTCAGCTCTGATACAAGAAGTCCATGTCACATTCGCTCAGAGCAGTCCGGTCTGTCACAAACATTCACTCTTGCTCAGGAGTGGAGCGGGTCAGGTAAGGGGAGGAAATGTCTCTGAGGCGTGGGCTTCTTCAGTGTGCAGCTTACGGTAGCGCGGCATGTTGCGGTCTCCTTGACTTGGACTACCCTAGCTCTACGATTCCGTTGGAAGGTGAGTTTATACAAACAGAAGGGAGCAAGCAAAGACTCCATTCTATCACTGCAGTGCTAATGGGTTTTGTGCTCATGCTGCTATAGAGGAGAGCCACCTCGGCTCTGGTTGAGGGTCCAAGTAATATCTGCAACACACGCAAACGGCCCTATTTGGCCTGTTTGCATCGGTCTAGTCCGTGCGTCTGCTGTGAGTCTCAGAACGTGTGAGGAGTCGTTCTTTCCGCGCACATGGTCCTATCTGTGAACATAGAAAGCCACCGATCGGTTCTTTTGATAGCCTCAGACTCGATAGGTTGTGAGGAACGTTCCACTACTTTTCGCGGGTTCGTCATATGTACGATTTTCACGTGGAATTCGACAATTTTCACACTTAACTGGACACTTTCAACGTCAAATCGGACAGTCTTCTAAATGAACTTGATGCCCTTGCAATCAAAGTGAACGTTTTCCAAATCCAAACATGCTTCTTACAGGTTAATTTATAGACTCCCCAAGATGGCTAGAATAATTTTTTGCTCAAGGAAAATTTGCCACAATCCTCTCAAATTCTTGGTTTAGCTGATCTAATGAGAGTTACAGATTTATAAATCTTTTATTAAAAAAACTAAAATTTGATTTAAAGCGCAGCAAAGTGGAAATCACTTAATTTAAAGTCGAGATCGCGCCATGCACTCGAAAACTACTTCGCTATTTTTTGATTGGTAGTTTAAAAGCTGCTTTCATGAAGCATCAAAGTGAGGATGTGTGTGTTCTTTACTATTGATCATGTTGTACTGTTACTGTTGTTACTATTGTAGTGTTTTGTGCAAAACTCCATACGAACAAATATTTACTATCGCCTGACAAAAAGTACGCAGATTACAAAGAAAATCTCTGAAGTAAGGACCACCACTAATGATCTAAAACTGTTCTATGCCTTCGCACTTTCTTTGTGGCCACACATTTCATTGCCATAGTCATATTCAGTCACTGTATGCGATGCTAAATAAATCTGCGCGTAACATTGTGGAAAAAGGTCAGCCCCAATTAGGACGAGACTCCCGTTATAACGCGTATTTCCTCCGGTCCCTCCAAAAGCGATATAACAAGAGAGGACTGTAGTTCCTGTTCTACTAATAAAAGGAAAAAAATAGGACTCAGTGCTAAGTTTAATCGTCTTGTTGTTTGTTTTCGTACAGTTCGGCAAATTTTGTCTGCTATTTGAGCTTTAGAATTTGATTACCAACCCTGGCGGACATCCTGAGCAATCATAAATACTGTGCTTCCACAGAAATTTTTTTTGCAAACAAACGACTAATATGAAGTGGATGCATTTGTTTTTGTTATTCTAGAGTGCTGTCATAAGAAACAAACCACTTGCTACTGCTGATAATGAATATATAAAGCCCAGTTTTGAGCAGAGTCAGATGGTGCTTATGCCATCGCAGGTTATTTCGTGTCTGCAAAACAATTTTGATAGCCAAACTCCACACCGTTTATATAAGAAATTTCGAAATTTATCAATAATTTGAGAATTTATAAACACATTTGGAGGCTCTGAATTATTCTACTGTTGTGGTCTCCATTTATGTAGGTCATGACCATCGAACATCTTCTACTGGCTACCTCATGGTCAGCGAAACACAAGCACCCTAGCACTTGAGCACTTTGCTCTTGCAACTTGCTAGCACGCCCGATGATGCGCTTCCATATGGCGTTCTGTCGAAGGAAGTCTAGGCTCCCACACTCTCGCCAAGAGATCATAAGCGGATCCCGAGAGAGCCTGGGGCACAGCACGGCCACAGCGAACAAAACATCTGCGTCCGAGTTTCCATCTACTTGCCTCCCATTGAAGTAGAAAGAGTGGATCATCCCGCAAAGAGATTGACTAATACCGACCTTTGTCCTTTCATTCTAATAAAGCGTCCGCTTTGGAACTGAGTTTTGTGCTACTCTTGCTGGGAGAAGAGAATTTCCCACTCTGCGTTTGTCATGATTCGCAACTGCAGCATTCAAATTTCGACTAACTACGAATTTCGATCGCTTTTTCCATCTAGTCGAAGAATAGACCACATCACTCTATTTGAACTCTCCCCCTAAAAGACCACCACCAAGGAGGTGGAGTTTGGAAATGAAGTGCTATTACCCCCAATTAGAGGTTTTACTATAATCTTATGGTAAACTTCAACTCCAAGCGACTCTTGCTTTGCGGATCGCTCTTCGAGAAATCGGAATAGAAGAATAAAGTGCATAAGTGCGATACAAATTCGTCCAGTCAGATATGGTTTTTTTCACTTTCCAATACCTGTTTCTAGACCTCGCCCCCTTTAAATGTTGCTTTTTTTCTATCTATACTCGTGATTGTTATATAGTAATAAAACTAAAAACAAGAAAAGATGCAGCAATGCTTAGAGCGTTTTATGCTCGATGTCGTTAGATGAACTTACTTAAGACAAGGAATGAGTAGCAGTGGTATGAGCACAATTCGTTGCCACTGTTCATAAACTTTTTCTTCCAGCATCTTTGAAGAAGCTTACTGTTGGCTCTTCCGTTATTGACGAAGTAAGCTTTATTACAGTTTTAGAGATTTTCATATTTTTCCTGCCAGGTTGTTTTCCCATAATAACATATAAGATGTCAGTGTGTTCTACTTGATTTGTGTCGCAATTCAGTGCAAATGAATAGTGAATAGCCGAGCCAAACCTTAGAAAAGTTTCACGAGGCCTTGCACTTTAGCTGTGCTCGCAAGGAAATCGGACATCAAGCTTCCCCAGAAAAAAGTGAGAATCTCAAGAAATTTGCTCAAGACACGCTATCAAAGCATGTCGATCCGCATCTCCAACATGACCCGTAGTCGAGTTCAAACAACATGCTTTAGAGTCCGGAACGTCCAAACGTTTCAAGGTTAACATCGCCAATATTTCGTCCCTGAAGGATTTAGAGTGGATCGGAACAAATGTTAAAAACTGTCAATATATAAAGGGCGGCGTTGCTCAATCTTCATTGGGATGCGCCACACATCCTACTACTGCGTGAGGTCGTGGAGGCTACTTTAATGTGTATATCACGACCAATTCAATGACTGACGTTGGTCAGCCGATGGACAAGTCAGTGTTTTAACTTTTCTAGGCAACTCTGGCATTAATTCGCAAAGCAGGAAAGATGGAATGCCTAGCTTATCTTGTTCCGAACCAGGAACCTGTAGTCGGGTCCACGCGACTGCCGCCACTTCCTCCGATTGCACTCCACAGGCTCAAGAGGACTGTTAGCCCTAAGACATCTACTGTTTTGTGAACTTCAGCGTTATTGACTACTGTTGCGTGTTAAGCATACGCCTTAGATTCAACGCCGGTAGCGGAAACCTCTAAAACATTCCAATTCCTGGTCTAAAATAAATTCCATCCCACCTTTTCATGGAGAAGTGCTACGAATTTATTATGATAGTTGGGAATAACGGTGATCAGTCACTTCGTTCAAAACTTTGTAGGCTGAAGCTCAACTGAAGGTGAGAGTGCTACCTTGAAAGAGCGTAGTCTTCGCTCCAGTCTGGCTTAGTCTAGCACTGGTCACAAACGGACCTGAGGGATTACGGCGAGAGCTGCGTGTCTTACTTGGGGATTTGTGCGTGGGGCTGGTCGATGCTCGCACTTGGAGTTTATCGCGTGCTCCAACCAATCGCCTCGAAGAAGTTGCCACTGCTTTTTGTACAAGACGAAGGCGCCTTTGGGCGTTGAACGTCAGGGGCGTGTCACTGAATGAAGACGAGGGAGCCTGCTGAGGTCGCCAACCAGTCGCCACTTTCGCATGTTCTTCTCGAATTTCAGCAGCACAAAGTGCTCATCATGGAGACGTCCTAGAGCAGATCGTTAGTTCGAGAAGTCACCCGTTTGAGCCTTTATTTGTTCTTATGTGGAAGGAGTACCGATGCACTTACGATTAGTTTCCTCATGAAACTACTTAAATTCCATTTGAGGCAACCGAAACGGATGTGGTCACTCCAAACCTATCTTAACGCCGCGATTTGGGCAGTAATGCACCCGTTCATTCCAATTTTAGTGTTTCGCTTTCAACCATTCAGCAGATGGCTGAATAATAACATGTTCAAGTTTATTTCATTTATCCAGATTGCTTGAAACAATGGCAAATCTTAGCACGACAGCCGTCAGTTGCTGGATATTGGGATGTGTCCAGCGGTTAGAAATTTTCAAAAGCCATCGGCGAGTCCACTTTCACATAGATTCTGACTGTTCCCGCCTTAACAGGAAAGTGCTCATCCAAATCCCTTCGTTCCAAATCATGCTTGTGAAGGAAGAACCTCTACCCTCTCTCAAGCGGCGATGCGACTGAGAGGTCCATCAGTCGCATCGCCGCCTGAAATTCTGCTACGGCGGGGCACTGACTGCGAGGAACGAATCCCATGCTCATCTGTGAACGTCACTTAAAGCAGTACTGCGATGTTACTCGTGACCCAAAGCGGCCTCATTTGGTTCTTGACCTCCTGCATATATTTGCAGTTGCGCGTAACCTTATTACACTGCTGATTCAAGCGCTAGATGTGAGCGAAAATAGCCCTCGTTGTCGGACGTCATACCCCAATGTCTAAACATAATGTGCACCTAAATGCACCGGCACTGAAAAATATCCATAAGCTCGTTCCGCTCCTGGAATAACAGAATTTTCTTCCGTTATTCCGAATAGAAATTTCGTCAGTATCATGCAGCCCAATTTTTCTTCTACTTTCCAAATCTTGCTCAGCGCGTTACTCCTTTCAGGATGAATGTAGAAAGACTGTGAAAACCTGCAGTTTCCTCTAGTAGCTAAAATTTCGGATTGTTAGCAGGTTTTCTTTGCAGAGCATCGCTTCTCCCCGACTTCAGTCTTGGACGCCAATATCAAGCACTACTAACAATAGGTTAGCGGGAGACCGTAGAGTGTACATACAAACGTACATCAATTCTGGCTACAAAGGAAAAAAGGACAAGCCTCCCCAGTGGTTACCCTGTGACTTGACATTTCGCCAGAATAGATTTCGGAGAGAAGACTGTGTTCTCTTCTCACTATTAATAAATAGTAAGCTTGGGTTAAGTATTACATCTTTTCAAGCATCGATTCCACGCAAAGTTTAGGACAATTTGCAGGATAATTGGTCAGGAATTAATCTTTTCAAGTCGTCATCCACTCTGATCTAAACCTTCATAGCCTCATCCGTAACGATTGGAAGTCCACTGAGGGTAGATTTCACAATAAAGCCCTACAACCAATTGTTCTTCGATGGAACGGATGCCAGTTGTGCGAGTGTGAGCACAAATTTTAAACACCTTTTCTTGAAGCTTGTGGGATGGGATTTAAAGCTATCTGGGAAACCCTCATTTCTTCGCGAAACAACGTCTAATGGCTAGCAGGTTCTGAGAATTGCAATGCAAAATTTGTAGGGAAGAGGTTTTGAAGTTTATCCTCGGCCTTTAAACAGGTCAATATCTTACGCTTGTTCATCGTTTTTATTTTTGCTGAAAAATCTGCTATTGGGAAAATTCTGCCATGGAAATAACAACATCGAACACGACTTCGGTGGTTTGTGTAACCCAGAATTTCCAAAAAAAGGATCTAACAAGAAACATATTAAACGAAAGTTGTACCATTTTTACCAGAAAGAATAATCCTGCAGGTTATTTGATGTTAAGGAATTAAACATAAAACCTAGCACAAACACCGACCATTTCCTCCGTGAGGTGCGCTGTGCTTTCTATCTTTACGTGCTGGTTGCGGATTAATCATTTATTGGGTTGTCCGGAAAGCACTCAGCGTTTTGAGTGCATCTCTTTAAACTACCATAACTTTCTCAAATGTTAAATTAAATTTAGTCGAAATAAGCACTGTTCGAATCACTTTTGCCAACGGGTAAACAGTCGACATATTCCATCAGCGAAAAAAATTAGGTGGTCGAGATTCGACAAAATCCACGAAAGTTGTTTTAGCTTGGTCCTGATTGGTGAAGGGTTTACCAGCGAGGATGTTCTGAAAATGTTTCAAAGGGTGGTAGTCGGTTGGTGAGAGGTCTGGAGAATATGGCGGGTGAGGCAGGACTTCAACCCTTGATTCGTTTAATTTTCGAATAGTGATTTGTGAAACATGTGCCTCTTCTGTTGACCAATGCTGGCTGAAGTTGACGCAATTTTCGCTGCATTTCGTCGATTTCCTTACAGTAGGATTCTGCTGTGATCGTTTGGCCTGGTGCCAAAAAAAATTAATGGATCACACCAGCCGCCGACCCTTACCATTACCTTCTTTGGTGGAGATTCGCCTTTGGAAAATGCCTAGGGGCTTCGTTGGCTTCCAACCACTGTGCGGAACGTTTCCTGTTATCATACAGAATTCACTTTCCATCGGAAGTGATGACTCGATCCAAAAACGGGTCAGTTTTGTAGCGTAAAAGTAGAGAAGAACAAATCGCGGAAAGTGACAATTTTTGCCGCTCACTCAACTCGTGGGGCACCCACTATTCGAGCTTTTTCACCTTCCCAAGAGGTCTGTCCGCAACAGCAGTTTTACTGACGTCTAGCTCTTCTGCGATACCGCGAACTGTTTGGGATGGTTCAGCTTCCACCAATTCCTTCATCTCGTCGTTCAGGATTGCTCCAGGTCGACCGCTACCGGGGTCATCTTTGAGGCCGAAATCTCCGGTCCGAAATGTACTGAACCACTGGTGCACAGTGCCTTCTGCAACACTATTAGGCCTCTCACTTGATTGGTTTGTCGAGCCGTCCCAGTCGCGGATTGTCCCAATTTGAAGTGAGAATAAAATATCGCTCGGAATTGCCCCTTCAACGTATTTCAGTAAGCCCTTCAAGGTTGCTTGCGTATAAAATGTAGGAGAACGTGTCCAGTTTTCTTGCTTCTCTAAAAGCCGTGTTTAGCACAGGTCCAACCAATACAGCAAAAACTTACCAAATCGGTGTTCCAGGCCGGAGATTGTGCACATAAAATTTTTCAGCGTTAGATAGGCCAAGTAGAGTACGAGGACCTTTCTTCTAGTCGCATACTTAGAATCGCATATTTAGAACACTCGAAGTATATTTGAAAAAAAATCCCAAATTCCAAAGCCAACCGCAAGATGAGTTGGCTTGGGGGAATGCATCGTGGTGATCAGGAGCTGGAGCGCTTCCTTGATTTCTGAGGTTCTTCTTTACAAAGGGGTCTCTAGGGCAGGGTCCACGAGTATAAGCCCACCCAACCCCCAGATGGTCCACCATTAGCTATTAGTGATCGGTGGATCCAGTTGACCTCTACCATCAACGTTGCGTTGCTGGTTTCTACAGGTTCACCTCTCGACTCCTTGTTCTCCTTCCTCCTGGCAAGCGAGATCTTGGTTTATTTATGTTTGGATGACTTACAGCTATTCAATGAGTTGGGGAAATTGAATGACGCTATGCCGATAATGCTTATCGGGCCAGCAACAAGAGTAGGTACCTCAGGGAGCAGCTTCCTCTAAGGGCCTTTCCATTTCGCACCAGTGCAAGCCTTTTACAACATAAATGCGCCATTAAAATCCAAAACTAGCTTAGCTCTCTACGCAAGACAAGAAGTTTGTTGTCCGAGATTGACAACCTTTGTTTCCGTAGCATTCAGAAACATTACAGAATTTGCTTTATCATTCCACTCAAGGTGCTGTGCTGTTTTCTACAATGAGCAGCCCTACGCCCGGTTCTTCCACCAGATCCGCATAATCGCACTGTCTTTCCAAACAATTTGACTGAATTAAAGGAATATCAGCGACTCAGCAAAACAGGAATTCAATCGCAGTTTCCATGGGACGGTTTTTATTGTTGAGCCATATCAAATCCTTTCCAGCGTGGGAGGTTCCCGCTTCATATCACCATCCAACACCAAAGCCCGATGTGTGGTCTCTTGGCGCAGCATCTTTAGTGGAGCCCTCTACAGCCTTTAATTAAAATTAGGGCGCCATATACTGTGCCTTTATCTTAGACCTCTACCTGAGCAGCACAAATGCAATTGAACTGTGCCTTAACATATTTGCAAGGCGGCTGAAGTGAAATGGAGCGGATATCGCCATGCAGAGAGCGATAAAGCACTTTTCGTTAAAAACTGCATGGGCAGGTCTGAAACTTTTAAGCACAATGTTGGGTCTTGTATGCGCTACTGAAATTTCAGGTAGGTGCCGGAGTTCAGAAACGAGCTACAGCTAATGTAGATGAGCAGTGAGCAGCCCTGCGCCTACAGCCAGCCCCTTCCAGAGTTAGAACTGAATCTAAGAGAATCAGTTTCCATAGACTTAATGAGCTTGGTGAACTTATATTCATTCCTGCTCCTATGGTCGAGGCGCTAGCAGTGGCATGTACTCCGAACGGAGGCATTTGGTACTAGTCTTGCCCTAGTCTAGCCGTCTTTCTGTAAAGTTGGCATGGAAAGGTTTCAAGGATAGGACGTTTTACAGTCTGTCTACCTCCCGCATGCTTTGACAAGCTAATTTCTCGTACCCTTCACTCTATTCGTTCCATCTCCTGTTGACAACTATTAGATTCCTCAATACTACTGGCACTTTTTTGCAGCTTGGAACTTTTTTTGACGAGACTAGATAGCTTGCATTAGGTAGGGAGACGCGAATGCTTCCTTTGATAGCGTGCCCACGAAGCACGTTCCTCTGACCTCGTTGTTTCACTTGCTTCCTGAGATGTGAGTCTGCGAGATGTATACGCGAAGAGGATAAGTGAGGCCTAGGAGCTATGACGGAGGGCTAGCAATAAGTCCTCTTTTGGATGAGATGTGTGGTAGCGCTGTCCGAATGCAATGGCTGTCGCGTGCATTCCTGGTTCGAGTGCTGCACCAACTACCTAACCCTTACACCACAGTGTTGGTGAATTGGTGAAGAATTCTTTGAAAGGATAAAACAGTGACTTGTCCACGGGGTCGGCTGGCCACTCACCACAATTAAATGTGTACGCCAAATGCACAACACATTCAGATTTCCTCCGCGACATTCCGTAGAAGTGGAACGCGTGACGTATCTCAAATAAGGATTGACTAACGCTACCCTTTATCTCTTCATATTAACGCTTTTAGATTTGGACGAGTTGACGCTTCTTCAAAACGTTTTGCAGCGAACATACAGAGCAAAAAGACCGGATATGTTTTGATACGCGTTCCTGAAGAGCTCTTCTCCGAGAATTGTGTTGTATTCGCTCGTCTGAAGGTAGGAGCTCGCTCCTACTTCCCTCCTCTTATAAGAATGGGAGGCGTACTTTGCCGCTCCGACCAATTATTGGTAGCACGTTCAGCGACAACGATTAGCTCAAGGTGTGGGTCTTTCTGCTTGTGACAGCCTTTCACACATTTTGCGCGAGCATACGGGCCAGTTCCGGTCCACTCCCGTAGTACCGCATTCCACTAGATTGCTCTCGACTTTTCCCTTAGCGCTTCCTTCATGTGCTTGCGGGTCTGCGACAAGCGCCTAGATTTACTTGATCTGTTGCGATTTCACACCACTAAGTCAAACACTTGTGAAGAACAGCTGCAGCAGCTACCAGGAAAATCGTTGCAACTAATAGCACGCTTTATATGGACTTTTATTTCCTCGTCGTTATTTTTCTGTCTTTCAGCCTTGAACCGCTGCTTCACTAAAAAGCTCTTTCTTCTCTATTCTCCAGTTCTTTCCTGTTGTTCACCGAATTGCGGGAAGAGAGGGAGCCAAGCAAGAACGCCTTCATTCGCCTCTGTCGGATGCCAAAGAGGAGGAGTAGATCCCGCTCCCTCATCGTACATTACGAGGGTCAAAGTCGTTCAGTGCTTCTATTGAGAATCCAACTGCGGTACAATGCACGTCCTGATGTTCGTCAAAGTCCTTTTGGCCAGCGTCGTCGTTCAGTTGTTGTCATCGAAACGAAAGGCAGTCCACCTAAATTTCGACGATTTGATCGCGAAAGAGAGCTGTTGATCTTTGAACGGCGACGAAGCGCAGAAGTCTCACTTCTCAAGCTTGTAGACTGAAAACCTTTCTCGATTATCAACCAGCGATCTCTGTCAGAGCAGAGATCGCTGGTTGATAATCCGACAGAGCCGTATGGTCATCCACGGGCAGGTTCCGGGCAACCGTTCTTTTTCCTCTCTAAGCATTTAATATTTTGCAGTTGCGTTGTATACCGCTGTCATTGAACACCGATTCGCACGGACGTCTCGAGGAGTGTCCACGCATTCGGTGACACCTTCCGAGGGCACGCTCTAATACCTTTCGTTAGGGGGTCTCGTCTCTGGGTCAGCCCTGTCGAGTATTACCTGACATCTTGGAGATGGGGAAACATTATGACCCACGTGTGGCCGTGCCCCGTCCCAGTTATGTTGGTTGAAGCGTTTGACACCATGATTGTTCGATTTCGGCTTCCTTCCGACCGAAGTTTGCTGTCTAGACGCAGATTGTTGAGGTGAATGCGGATGGTACTCAATGCCCGATCTTAAACTGATAGTGTTCGAAGGCTCTCCAAGCAGTTTCACGTGTTTTACATAGGAAGGCCTTTTAAAGCCGCCCCAACGCTTAAAGCGCTAAAATACTGTCCTCGCAGCGTCCACTTTAAGCTCTTGTCTTAAAGTCAGTAAAATAACGTAGACCATGTCCAGTTTTCTTACGCTACATTTTTCCATCAATTTTTATAGATCCTTTAACCTACTCATCAACTCTAATCAACAACACATCAGCGGTCGTTTGCATTTTCACTGCGGCCGTTGGAACTGGCCACTGCTCATAAGAAATGGATACGGCTAGGTGTTGCACGTCCCTTGCACCTTATGAAAACACTCTCCATCTTTCAGCAACTTTTCGTGGATTTTAGGGACAACGAAGGCTCAAATGAGTAGCACTAACGTTACTGCAACCATGAATCCAAAACTCCAGATCGAACCCTGAATACGAGAAACAGGGCTCATTCGTCTCTCTGAATTTTGAAGCCCTGAAGACCTGGACATTTCTGAGCATTGCAGGAAATAACCCTTTTTGCTTTAATCGGATGGCGCTTCTCGCAGAACCCTGGCTGGCATTTTATTTCATTTTAATCTTTAGTAGTCTGTAGAGTAGACGTACAGTTATGGCCGCCGGATGTTCTTCCTGCTCTTACTTACCCAAATTACGGCTTTCACTACTCAAAGAAGCACCATTCAATACAGCACGAAAAGCCCTATTAAACGGTACCAAACTTGGGCCGGCTCGGAAAAACCAATTTTCGATGACGTCATCGCCCCTCTGCCGATGCCTGGAGTGCCCTCGTCTTCGATGCGAAATTGTCAAAAAATCGATGTTCTCAGATTTGAACGAGATTGGTACCGTTCGATAAAGCTGTTCGAGCTGAACAGAACTTTACCACTGCGAGTGCTGAAAACTCAAATTTGGACGAGAAAGAGCGCTGGAAACTTCACCGCTGCCCTTCACCGCTCTAAAATGTCAGATAGGGCCGAAGCAGCTTAGGCAGCAGGAGAGTTATGAGCATGCCTCGTAAAGTGCCTTCAGTATTCTGCTCGCCTGCGCACTTGTGGGCTGTTAGCTCATGCGTCTTCTCGCAGTGATCGACTGAAGTCGGGAAAAAAATAGCCCACACAAGCCTCACATGCATTTTCACACCGCTATAGTTTGGCTTTTTAAGAAGCTACAACGCTGTACTTCTACGGACTACTAAAGCTCTCTGCTGCCTACGAAACCCACGAGCCGCAGCCGTATCGATTCGATCTCGACAGAGTTATTGCGCTCCGAACATGCCCGCGCGTGCAATTTGCGAGCTGTTGCGCCCACTCGGTTGATAGCTTCGATTCGATATGCACTGCTCACGACGCACTCCTAGATCTCGCAGGAACAGAGTACAGCAATTCCTGAGTAGGCCGGCTAATTCGTGATAAAACTCCCCAAACGCTCACTCTACAAGCTGCCCCCCCCCTCTCGATTGATAGGTTTGATCCTATATACATTGTTCACGGCGCACGCACTCCAAAGGCTAGCTGGAAGTCTTAGAGCTATTCCTGAGTAGAGCGGCAAGGAATTTCTGATAAACTCCCCAAACGCGCACTCTACAAGCTGTCGCGCTCACTCGATTGATAGGTCCTATCCTGTATGCATTGTGCACGGCGCACTCTCGAAGGATTCCTGGCATGTCAGAGCACTTCATGCCATGCTTGAGATACTCCGAGAACATGTAAGTCTAGGAAAAAAGTATCTCCAATTGCAAAGAGCCCGTTAAAGTCATTTTTGCCCACCCACTGCGAAAATGCGGTGTTCTGATAAGTTGTATACATTGCTGTGTAGATCTCGAAGAGGCGAATCGAACGGTACCAACCGTTTCTCAAAAAACCTAAAACTGAAGGAGTTATGAGCATGCAACGGTTTTCGACGACTTGCTACCGAAAACTCGTCCGCAGCCGCCCTTCGAAATGGAGCACGATTTTGAACGAAAAACTAACCTTTGAAGAAATTCGGTTGAACTTTGAAATTTTTGGCAATTTTTTAACGCCATCTGATAGAGCTTGGACTGCTGAACTCAAAAATGTGTTTGCTTTCGCAATTTGTTAGCTTTGAAGGAAGTTATTTCGAAAGGCCGAAAAAGCCGGGAAAATGCGGCTTTTTCGGCATTGTTGAAAAGGCTACGGCCACAACCGTATGCTACTGAAAACCAACGACGTCTGTTTGCCTGCATCAACCATCTGTGATGCTCATGTGTAGATGCCTGAACTTTGTACTTGAACACGTTGCCCGTCTCATGTGTTCAGTAACTAGAGCACACCAGCAGCTCCACGCGGAATTAGAAATTGCGGAGACTTCTAACTAAAGATGTATTAGTGAAGACAGTGCCTCGAGATGTTAGTGTTGTTATCATGATCGGAAATATGGCTGAGCAGAGCCAACAATATCCTGAATAACGAAAACATTATTGAGAATCGGTAATTCCTACCACGTGCAAAACTTTTATCATACCTTTCTTTGAAATACGACTACTCTCAGAATTTAAAGCATCAAGCAACAAATGTCTGATGCCCTCTTCCCCCTCCCCCCGACTTACAGCTACAGGGACTTGTTGGTCTATCCAACTCACTAAGAGTAATCTGAAGCGATAGGTGAAATCAAGGACAACCATCCTATACGACAAAGACTTGATATCTGCGGATTTAGAAGATCATCTATCCGGATAGGCCTGTCTAAGAAATATCTTGCTGCAACGACAACAAACAAGCCGAGCAAGGGCTTCCTGAACGCTTTCGAATTTAATTATGTGTTTCCTTATTGTGTGGCTCCAAAATTGAGAGACATTCATTTTAAGCGTGTAAGGGCATGTGCTTTTCACAGTTTTTCGAGAATCCCTGGGTTGTTATTACACACTGCGGAAAATGAAGTCAAGTGCAACGGCACTTTCTGTGCACCTTTTTCAACAATGTACACAAAACCAGCGCTAGAGCCTACGATTATGCCAAGGTCCCTAACAGTGCTAGGTGCATAGTGGTGCATCACTAAGATGTAGTGTTGCGATCGACTTGCACCACGCCGTTGTTAACTACAAAACGCTTTCGAGGATTAACGGATTGTGCGGTTCAGTGGCTTTGTAGGAATGTGTACGGAAGTAGAGAGTGAAGGAACGCATTTATCCCTTGGCAGCCAGAAAGAGAGTGCCTTAGCAAAACGGCTAAACTAAATTCTGCTTCCCAGCGGCATACAAGCGTCAAAGCAATGCGCCAACTTCGGCATGCTTCTACACAGCCTTCGCGATGGGAAATGTTATATGCACACCTTGACATGGTAAGCATAGGCTTGACATTTACATAGTACTTATGATATCAGATATATCAGCATGGTACAGCTGGAAGAGAAGAGATGATAGCAGGTCACCTTGCTGCACAGCAATGGCGCAAATATGAGTATCGGAATACTCAAGAGAAACTAAAACGATCATTGGTGTGTTGCCCAAATAAGATGCGAACCAGCGCAGAAGATTTGGTTCGACGCCTTGACAGCATTCTTGATGAGCAATTTCGAAGAGCTTTGAGGAAAGCTGCAGACAAATCGATGTAGAGAACATCTTTCGTTTTGCTTTTTTCCTAGCTACCCTCTGAACAGCATATGTAGCACTGAAACAAGAACGAAGTCATGCTGCTCACACAGCTCGCACTTTTGTCGTGGTTAGAAAGTATTCACGCTGCTTGGACAGAATTGACTCTTTCTAACCAGGCCACAACCTTTCTCCTATAACCTTTTCTATGATTTGAATAGGCGCAGTTATGTTAATAGGACGAAACTGACGGATAGACTGAGCAGCTTCCACTAAGGGGATGGCTGTCAGTATTACCATACATGCTTCCATGACCGCAAAACTCTCCTAGCATCATGGAGACGCTGAGGATAGTCATGGGGGGGGGGTGTGGAAAACTGACCATTTTCTGAATACAAGAGGAGTAATTCTTGGATCTACAGATAGAATTGGTTAGCGGCAAAACTACAAAAAACTAGTTTATAAAGGCAAGCGGGTGAGCTGGCCTACAAGAGGACCTTTATCTACAATTTTCTAGCCGGGATAAATCACAACGATTACATCTGGCTCGTTTTTCTAGCGGTGCTCTCCCCGACAAGGATAGATCTGTAATTCTATCTATCATGCTTTAGTAATATTATATGTAATCTTGAAGGAACGTAAGGAAAACGGCGTCATTAGAGAAAACTTCAGCGAAATAGCCGCCCAAAGAGATTGATTCCATGCATCATAATCAACCATTTCCCCGTATATCTGGGCGTTGATTAGAGAGCTCCACTCCATTCAATTTTAGCTCAATACGTATCAGTCGATTAGGTTGATTCACTGAAGCTTGTTTAGCCAGTCTTCGCTCACAGTTAGCCCACATTTTTTCAGGTATTAATTTAGGCCGGTTGTACGAACATACAAGTTTTCGCCGCGCGCGCGATGAATCGCCACTGACGCATCGCTCCTGGGTGGGCTGTTATGGTAGAAACGGTGCTCTAACAAACTCCCGAGTTATGCTGTGTTGTATCTAATTATGTGGCTTTTAGAAATGAAACTTCGTGTCTCTTGCCTATTGCTTATATTAGCTCATCCAATTCCCGCCCAAAATAACTAATTCCTCTAATTAGGTGCACCGGAGGACCCTCAAATAGCTGTGCAGAGGTGTCAATTTCAGTTTATGCAGTTACAAGAGCGTTAGACTTCGTAACTGTAGCAACACACACACGCGCTTTTGTATGTTCAGCTTGCTCCCCAGTAATTTATATTGGTTCAAATATTTTTGTAGGAAACACTATTTAAAAGATTAGCAGAGTCCTTTTAAATAGCAAATATGTGCATTATCCTACTATCGATAAAGAGTAGTGTGTGCGCGAAGTTCGTTTTTAAAGTTTCGATCGCCATCGATCGATACCGATCGAATTATCTAATTTTTGCGGGTGTGATTCAAGCGATTCGACACTTCAGCCCTGGTTGTAACCGAGGTCGTTGAGCACGAATCTGAAGTTCGTTTTTGAAGTTTCGATGGCCATCGACCATGTTGACCGAATTATTGATTTTTTGTGGATGTCATTCTAGCGGTCCAAAACTTCAGCTTCATGGAGTAGTCGATGAATATTTTGTAACTATAGTCTCTACAAGCATTTTAATATTCTCGCCTGATCATAATGAAATGATGATTCTCTGAATGCTTTGATCGCAACAAAACATCCTGTAACAACATATAGCCTCTCTGCCGGCCGCTCCAGGCTTAAGCAAATGTGTTAGAACATTGTTACTAGTAAGGTCTTCAGCTTAACCGGCTCCATGCTGATATCAGCGACCGGCCCATCCCGTATCACGGGTGGGTGCTGACAGGCCTCGAGGATGTCGCGGATGTTACGTGCGGTCAAGCAGCGCCGGTGGTGTAAGGCGAACATCGCTGCCCGGAAAGCAGGAGATGCGAGTTCGAGTCCCGCCTGGCGCAAGAGTTTCGATCGCAACAAAACATCCTGTAACAACATATAGATTCTCTGAATATTTCATAGCATTCAAAAATGTTGGATTTTTTCAGCGTGGCGTCACTATGTTAGTAAAACAATTACGTGTAGATTTACAGTTGGTGGCCTCAATCTTTTCGGAGTAGTAATCAATATCTCTAGAACAGTGGCTCCTCTAGGGCGAAGTCGTTAAGAAGCCGTCATGCGATCGCCAGGCCGTTCTGATGGCCCGCGAAACTACGGGTTGAACGATCTCATGCTTTAAAAACGATTTGAGACCCATCGTTTGTTGTTCTATAGTAGTCGTGGGCTCGTAGCTGATCCAACGCGCTACACTCCATCTGAGCCAGTCAAAATTAATGGCCTCAAAGTCATAGTTAAGGAGACGTAGACATGCTTACCACAGCCAGTAAGCGTAAATTAAAGTGCACTACATATGTAGTTGTTAAAGGTGAGTAGGTGTGGTAAAGTGCGTTCGTTAGTGACTACCGCAAAAAGTCATAGTTCAATCCAAAGTCCTGCCTTCATTCTGTCGCTTGTAGGTTCAGTGCCGAACTGCGTTAATCCTGCTTCCTGAAAAAAACAGGAGAAAGTTTGCCGAACTATGGCTCAAAAGAATATTTTTGTGCCAAACAATTACTAGGTCTACATAGGTCGCCTTCGTTCCTAACAGCCAGTATCGCTGACGAACAAAATTCATCAAAGTCTTCGTCTTCACATGTCATTAAATTTGCAGTTCGGTAAGCAACAATCAATAATAGTAGGCTCGGAGTAGACCTTTTACAAGAGAAAATATCATCGCAATGGAAATCGACCTTCCCAGGGAAGATGTGGTGAAACATGCTAGCATTTGTTGTGTTTCCGAGGACGCAGTAAGCTCTGCCACCCCTTCCACAGCGCTGTTTAGCTCGGTATGCCGCATAGTGCACGATGGCAAGAATTTCGCTGGTGTTAGTCCTTCCACAGCTTTTGGCTTCAAGAACCATTCCAAGCTTTGTTGATGAAAAGAAGGGAAAATGAAACAGTTCGTTAACCATCTTCTTGATAGCAGCACCCGATAGTGGAAGGACAAACGGGCGTCCTGTAGTCGCGTTTCCCAAACACCTGTTTCTAACCTCGGATTCATGGTTAAGCTGCCTCCAATAAACCAACCACACTCTCTTTGTCTTACCTTTGTTTCCTCCTTTAGCAAGTAGCCTTAACCCATCATGTGTCCTCTCCCCTGTCCCCTAAGTTCGTGCTCCTCCGCACGAATACGCTCCAAAAAATCCAACAGAACTGGCATCCTAAAGCGACCTCGATTAAGCGCGGCTTAGAAGCGCTTCCTATGCCCATTCTGTATAACTCTACACTCACACCCAACCTGCAGTTCATCATGAACTCCTCACTTGTCAATTCCCACTCCGATGACCTCCGATTCCTCGATTCCTGAAGTTACATTAAACCTCCCTCGCTTCTCTGTTTCAGCATGCCCAGAGGATTCCTCAAAAGTTCTTTCGGACATTAAGCAATTGCAATCTGAGCGGATCAGAGATGCGATCAGATACTTTTTGTGACGGAATCTTACGGAGAGTGCCCTCAAGTCCATGTCCTGCAATGCTTTAGGCTGCTGCGCATTAGTGTTATCCAACGCAGTAAAAGTATGAACGATACAGAGTAACCCTTATATCTAAGGAGCTCGACAACTAAAATCAATATAAATATAAATGGGAAAGTGAGTTTGAGTGGCAATCAAGAGATCTGTCGTGGACGTACATAGCTACCTTCGTTATTCTCGGTTCCATCTTCTTCACCAACGTCGGATAACTGCGCCTCTTCAGCCGCCTTTTTAGCTCTGGAGGGAAGTTATGTCCAGTTGCCAATGTCTTCTGACATAGCTAAATGCGGCTTATTTTCATGTACCTCTCCTTTACCGGTGGCATTTCCATCTCACGGAGATTGGTGTAGCTCTTCTTCATCCATTCAGCGTGATACCGCTGGACTTTAGATTTGAACGGAGTGTTCCACGGGGTACTGCAAGACTAGAAGCAGCTGCGACGGAAGGACCGATATTCTTCAGTTATTAGCAATCATCTTATTTAGTTAGAAGATACTTGAGTGTATCATCTTCACTGCTCGCTTCTTTTCGTTTTGTTGCCTTCAATCGCCACCTAGGACGTTGTTGCCATTCTAACTTGGTGATGATAACGACTTGTTGCTTGATTCGTTCACAACTGAAATTCCAGTAGGTCCATCATGCGTCGAACGTGTCGGCTCACATAGGTCAAGGTCTTCTACGATGGCGCTTCGCGTCCCTTGGGATCCACTCCGGCGTTCTTTTTGTCCATCGGTCGTTTTGTTACCTCCTAATGTGACTGGGTCACTGACACATCGCCTCCCACACGAAGCCCGTCGGGTCACGTAAACAAGTTTTCCCATGTCGGAACTACGAAGTCCAGCTCTCATAACGATGTTTTGTTGCGATAAAACTCTAGCGCCAGTGGAATGGCGTCCTACCTGGTCAGCAGGAGGTGAGGGTTCGAGTCCCGCCCGGCGCTAGAGTTTTGATTGCAGAAAACATCGTAATGAGAGTTTACAACCTCGATGCCAGCCCCATGAGGCTCAAAGAAACTGAATTGAAGTCCAGCTCGATGTTGTGTTCGCCGGCTGTGCTACAGAAGACATCGCTCTAGCGCAGTGTGCGTTTCCTTGGCGTCTCTGATCAGACAGCTATGGTCCAGTCCCCGCTGCCTAATAGGGCGCAGGGAGAACAATCGAGTCGAGTCGGTTTGCCTCGAGGTGGGGGCTCCACAGATAGTTTGCAGCCTCTTTGAGAGGCGAAAGCGGTCCTTGCGTCTCTTCGCCTCCTACCTAGCTCACTTTTCATATCGTTTTCCATGTTCATCGAACACCTAGGGCGAATACCAGTGAGTTGAGAGCCTTCTCGTCAAGAATTACGTCTTCCTCCGGTTGATTCGCGGAACTTTCTATTTCCCTACATCGTTTAACTCGATAAGTCTCTCGCCTGTATCTGAATTGTAAGGCAAATGAAGTTACCCTATCGTTTTCAGGGAATGACTTCCACTGTGGTTCCACTTCTCAAAAATTTGCTTTGCTCCTCGTCAAAGTTGTTTTCGAATTTTAAGGCATTCCTCATCTTTTTATTCATTGAAGCGACCGTATAGTTCGCTCTTCGTTGCTTTGGCTCATGCTTCTATTAGGTTGTAACGAATTAAATGGCACTGGCTCGCGCCATTTTTTGGCGCGTCTTTACGCGTTTGATCAAGAACAAACCGTAACATGTGGCATATCATTTAGAAGCGCAAACTTTGCTCTACCGGTGAGTACCAAATTTTCTATGTAAAAGTGGTAAAACTTTAGAGTTTTAACTTTTGACTTTTTTGCAGATGGACAAAAGGGTAATCCGAGGCATTTACTTGTATGAATTCAAGCTGGGCACTACAGCTAAGGAGGCGGACGAGAAGATCAACGCCGCATTCGGTCAAGGATGTTCCACAATTCGGACGGCGTATCGTTGGTATCAGAAGTTCCGGAATGGAGATGAGAGCTTGGAAGAACATGAAGGTCGTGTGAGGCATTGTGATGTTGATGAGGACAAGCTGAGAGATGTGGTAGAGGAGGATCCACACAAAGGTACCAGGGAGATAGCGAAGGTTCTTGGCGTCAGTCACAACACAGTTGCCCGGCATCTGAAAGAAATTGGAAAGACCAAAAAGCTGGAAAGATGGGTGCCTCACGAGCTGTCTGAGGAGCAAAGAAACCGACGACATGAGATCTCGTCCGCACTGCTTTTACGGAACGAAACGGACCCATTCCTTGATCGCATCGTAACCCGTGACGAGAAATGGATAATGTACGACAACAGGCGACGATCGGCACAGTGGGTGGACAGCGATGAGAGCCCCAAGGTTTTTGCGAAGCCGGAATTGCACCAAAAGAAAGTAATGGTGACAGTATGGTGGTGTTCGCTGGGAATTATTCACCACAGCTTCCTCCCTCCCGGTGAATCCATCACGGCAGATAAGTACTGCATTGAAATTGAAGAAATGATGAAAAAGTTGAAGGATATCCGGCCGGCCTTGGTAAACCGAAGGCGAGTTCTCCTTCTGCACGACAATGCTCGCCCCATGTAGCACGAATAACGTTGCAGAAATTGAATGAGCTGAGCATTGAAACTCTACCACATCCTCCGTTTTCTCCCGACCTCTCCCCAACAGACTACCATTCCTTCAAGCATCTTGGCGACTTCTTGGTAGGGAAAATATTCAAATACCAACAGGATGCTGAAAGTGCCTTCGAAAATTTCCTCAATTCCAGAACTTCTGATTTTTACGCTACTGGGATAAAAAAGCTTGTGTCACGTTGGCAAAGATGTGTAGAATCAGAGGGTTTTTATTTCGATTAATAAGCTCGCCTACAAGCCGAGATATTAACTGTTTAAATTTACAGTGGTTCAGTGCCATTTATTTCGTTACAACCTAATAGGTGTTGCTTTTTATTGGCGAAGCATGCTGGTATTTGTTGGACCTACTTCGGCTCCAGTGTAGGGTGCCAGTCAAATGAGCAGGAATTGCCCAGCGAAAATTCACAACGATCTCTGACGTTCGGCGAATTTCCGAACCTCACGCCTGATTTCCTCTGCTCGTGCGGGTGCATCAACCGACGCCGAGCACCCGCCCGAGGTGAGAGCATCCCCTAACGGGCAGTGATGACGCAGTATGCGTGTGTGTGATGAGCCAGAAGTCAATTCTGCAGTGCGTGAGAGTATGGAGCGGAGGGAAGTTGAGCTGCTCCTGAGGAGGTGACCCCTCATCACTAAAGCGTTTGCCCGAAGCACTTGTAAGCCCTCTACTTCGCAGCACTCCTGCGCCCTTTCTAATCATTGCCACCTCGTGTCTGCCTAAGATGGCCTGAAACGCTCTCCATGCTCTTCAAGGTGCACGTCTTCTTCTCCTCACCTACTGCGAGCTGCAGTGACGTCAGTTTTCCCTCCGCAGCAGTCTGAAATGGTCAAAATTCATTGACTCTTTCCAAAGCCGCAGAAAACTACTGGGCTGGTTGTCCAGAAGCGTTGACATCAACTTGCTCTTTGACCTGTTGAGTCTTCACATTGGCGGAAAACTTGAATCGCTTAAGATTGCTGCTGACAATTTGAGCTAAAACTGGAACTGCGCCATTAGTATGCATTACGGGTATGAATTTCCAGCAATTGTGCTTCCGGTATTGTTCCGGAGCGCCTCAATATGCTTCTCACAGCGGTATTTCTTGAAAGAATTTCAAATTCAAACGTCTTGGGATGAAATTGTAGCTATCATTGACGGTAGATAAATATAGAAAGCATGCATAGCATTATCGAAAAATTTTAAAGACTGCTTACTTCTGCTCTTCCTAGAAATTTATTTTTGAATCAGCGAAAGCAAGGCCATTCTGTGTTCGATTAGGCACGACTTTTGCTTCGAGATTTAATAGTTGGCCCCTTATGTTCATTATTGTTGTTCACATCAGTAGCTTAATTAGCAGCTAATCAACTTCGCTCTTTTGCGCTGCCGAATAAATGTGAAACTTTTTCGCAGCTATTGTGGTAATGCTTTTCTCAACGCTGGAATGGTGCCTAAACATACCGATCTATGTTTCGTTCATTTGATCTGCAGGTTGGGCCGGCTGTGCACCGACGAAACTATGGCTTCAGATTTGCTCCTGCAGCCTCCATAACCAATATTTTGCCTCTGATAGAGGAATAGGTAACTAGTATGTCTGAGAAGCTTTCTGATGTGATTTTCAAATTTGTTCGTTGATCATACTATTAAGTTGAATGGAACGTTCTCTTCATTTTCGCCTTCTAAATTTGAATAACCATGATCTCGCCACGATCTAACCATGTTAGTCAAAGGAAAGCTTGTGTTCGTAGTACTATGTAATGTTAAACTACTGATAACGCTTTGGAGAACTAAGATGTTAGGAAGAGCATATGGGCTGTTCTAGAGTGCCATAACGATGTTTGTTGCTATCAAAACTTTTAGCGCTCTGACCGCTCTGAATGCTCTACTCCTTTACACCACCGGCGCCGTTTGGTCGAGCAGAACATCCACACCTCGTGGGACCGATCAGCACTCACCCGTATATCGGGATGGATGTTGCGTCCGATCAAAAGGTGCCGGTGGTGCAAAGGCGTAGAGCATTCCTGCCACGTCAGAAAGAGGTGTGGGTTCGAGTCCCGTCTGGCGATAGAAGTTTTGATCGCAACAAAACATCGTTATGACAGCCTACAACCTCGACACCAGCCACTCGAGCCTTGAAGAAACTGATTTGAATTGTCCTAAAGCGCTTTTGACGTGCTCTTTGCACTGTTATATATCCCCTCATACTGAAGCTTTTCCCAGTAAGCCAGAAAAGGGGTTATGACGGGAGTGACTGGGAGTAAAGGGATAAAATGCAACCTTGAATGGCGAATCATGCCATTTTGTATCAGTTCACCTTGGCAGTGTGCTATTTGGAGTTTCCTTCAGCATACGTTGGAGCACTTTATTTACAAGAATGACAAAGCTACGGCAGATTTTCGTAATCTGTTTCTATACTCATAAATACTATACGCAGCAGTAGGCCATCAAGTACCAAAGGTTATCGCTTTTGAGTTAGCGATGCACGAAGCACTTCTGCCCAAGCTGCTTGCAAACCGCAGAACTAGTGAAAAAGTGTTTTCCGGGAAAGAAAGACAAGAGAACTTCAGTTGGTGCACTCATCTTAAATGCACTGGATCCCAGAGTCCAGAATGAGTCGACTTTCACCTTCATCGAAGACATCAGTGTGGACTATCGGATCAAATCCTGATGCGTGAAACGTATCGCTATGCTAATAGAAGATCAACAGGGCTTATTGTCGGTTCCATTAGGATCCCCTGTTCTGGTCAAGGTCTCGTTCTTGAGTGTATTAGTCCATCTCAAGTGCCTATTCAAGCAGTTTAAGCGATTGCGGCTCCCAACGCTCTGTCAAATTTTAGCAATCACTCACCGAAGTGTCTCCAACATTCAAGCCATCAAACATCGTGTCACAGAAAGTGGCTTAATTTCTTCAGTTTTCGAAGACGTGACATACTCTGTACATCAATAAAAATAAAAGCCTTTCTCATTGTACTCAGAGGGTACCCTCTATTGGCGAATAAAAAGTTAAAGCGCGGTAACTGCCAATTTTGACTTTTAGTGGACCTCGTCGTATTGCATCCAGATCAACGTCTGTTGAGCGAAACATGCAAATCCCTGAAACGGCGGTAACTTCGGAGTGGAATCGGATTCGGACTTGGCATTATGACACAACTCTAAAAGTGCTTACTTTGTTCGAATGGCCATAAACGTTGGATCTCTCAATGATGAGAATATTTCTTGACAACATTTCAGGCCTTAAGCTATTTTCAGGTTTATAATAGCCATGGTGCCTATCTTACAAAAAAAAACAGATCAACCTCGGAGAGAGCCTATTCAGAACTTCATACTTGAGGAAACACTGTACATCGCAAAGGCTCCAGAGAATTGGTTTAGCAACGCGCTTACCACCATGGAAAGCCGCATTCGAAGTGTACACATGGAGCTTCGTACAAGTAGACCTGTGCAAGACCTCGGAAAATGAATAGCGGCAGATATTTATGGCTTCTTGAAAAGCTCGGATAAGTGATTCCAGTGTGCAGCGAGAGTCAAAGCCGTTTATGCTGAGTGTCCCGCTGTGATCTTAGACAGCAATCGTAAAACTCAAACTCTTCCTTGCTTTCCACTTTGAAACACTAGTGATCCCGCCTACTTCGACTGTAAACACAGTTGCTGTTGTTCGTAGCAGCTATGTAATGCTAGTCTTCAACTACAGAGATGATAAGGGACTCACTGTAATTTCCCCGGAAGATCAGTCCTGATGTGAACCCCTACTATTACTGAATGGAGTGAATGACTGCAGCTATCGTTAGATGCTGCCTTCGTTTTCTTCCAGAGCATTAGTCAGTTCAGGTCGTATCTTTGATGACGTGTACTTCGTTCGTTCGTCGTTTGGTCGGTTCGTTTGTTCTAACTAGTTTAATCGCTTTCCTTCGTTCTGTCCCTTGCGTTCTTTCTCCTGTTGTTGAGTCAAGGATCAAGTAAATTTAACGTGCCCTCCATGGGCGCATAAATAAATAAGTAAATAAATAAATAAATAAATATAATGCTGTTCGTTTGAGCAACCAGAGGGCCTTGCAACGTCAGTCACTACTTCTGTCCTGCTGTCTCCTTGAACACGCCAGGAACCTATTGTTGAGGCGGCAATATTCAGAAACCGTTTAGGTGACCGCCCTTTTCCTCACCTTTCTTCCAGACGGCATGTTTAGTGCCGTTGATGATGCATAATAATCAGATGGGCGTAAAGATTACGACTCATTTTACGAGAAGACTATGCATTTCATATATCTCCGTGGGTAACCAGCATTCCACTTTAACGTCTCCAACCAAAATATGTGGAATTACGCGAAGGGTGGTGCAATTCAGAGGTAGTCTTGACCTCTGTAAGCAGCGACACATCGGAATTTTATGTACTGCACCTTCATATAGGAAGCCTATTTAGAATGTACAGCATCATTTCTTCGCTGTTTTACTGTAGCGGCTGATCATAGAAGGAACGATTGCATAATCCTGATTCTTTCAGGTTAGACTCAACGATTCGTACTCCGAATCCATTCCAGCTACCAGTGGGGTCCCCCAAGGAGGTGTTCTCTCACCAGTGCTTTTTATCATCCACACTTCAATGATTCCCTCTCTGGTTGAAGAGTTTGGAGTCACCTGTAAAATGTTTGCTGATGACATAAAAATATACAGAAACATCGTTGAGGAGGATGACCACGCTGCCCTCCAGTCTGAAATAGATGCTGTTGCGGATTGGTCAAGGAGGTGGGAGCTTTCCTTATCAGGTGAAAAAACCAAAGTGCTTCATCTTGGACAGCAATACAACAGAAACTCTTATTGTCTTGGTGAACAGGAACTTAATAGTACGCCTTCTTTACGTGACCTAGGATTTATTCTAGACACTAAACTTTCCTTCAGTCAGCACTGTGATTATACGGCTAAGAGAGCTGAAAGAGTTGTGCATAATATATTTAAATCTCTGAAAACTAGTTCAATAAAAAAGAACAAAGGACGGCGTTACTCAATCCCTTCTGGGATGCGCCAGCGCATACTACTTCTACGGGATGTCGTGGAGGCGACATGAATGCGTATTTGGCCATACAATGACTTGCGGTGGCCAGCCGATGAACAAGTCAGCGCTCTATCCTTCCCAGACAGGTCTGGTACCAATTCACCGACGCCGGAGGGATGGAAGGCTTGGTTGGCCTGGGCGGGAAATCCGAACGAGGAACCTGGTATCGGGTGCACGCGACAGTCGCACCTCCTCCGACTGCGCTACACGCGCCCTGGATCAAAAGAAGCTCTGGATCAGAGTACATGGGTGGAAAACTAGTTCAATAGCGCATTTATTATCCGCATACAAGGCCTACGTGAGGCCCATGCTAGAGCATGGTACTACGGTGTATAGTCCTACTACTAAGAGAGATGTCGCCAGATTGGAAGCTGTGCAAAACAGTTTTACAAGAAAGCTCTGGATCAGAGTACATGTGTGTGACTATAACAGCATTCCTCCGGCATCTGGAAGGAACAACTTCTTCAATTTACGCACTCTTGCTTGTCGCCGAAGAAAGTTCGACTTGGTAACGGTTTATAAGATGATAAAAGGCATGGTGGGTCTTCCCCTTAACGAATTCTATTCAATGTCTCATTCTAACACAAGAGGCGCTCAGTGGAAGATCCTAGTTTCTAGGGCTAGTAGCAACATAAGATCTTCTTTTTTCACAAATCGAGCTGGCAATGAGTTCCTGAAATTCTCCATGAAAAATGGATTACCAAATTCTATAGGGCAATGCAAAATCCTCATTGACAGGTATCTGCAGAAAGTTCCTTAGCAGTTTAGTTTTGTCTATTATGGTGTTATACTAATTGCATCCTCCTATTTTCTACTCGTATCCTCTGTGTTTTGGGTTGATTTCTGTTGTTGTGTTTTTTTTTGCGTGGATTACTACGTACAATAAATAAATAATAAATAACATGCCATAAACACTCAAATTTACTAAGAGGGTGCCGTCAGAGTTCACAACGCATTCCTGTCATCGTCGTCGTTCGCAATCCCTTCCTGAATAAGGTGCTGATGAAATGCTAAAATTGTTGACCAAATAGAGGCTATAGAGGAAGTCTATTCGACATCACGGCTGGGGGCCTTTCGAGCGATCTAATAGGTTTTAGGCGTGCATATCAAGGCTGCTAAAGGAGGAAGAGCGCTGTGAGGCGTTAAAGTGACATTACTGGTGTTCTACACTGAATTTCTCTGCTCCGTTTGAAGCAGACCCTCTGCGTGCCTATATCTCACAGGCCGTCTATTGTTCAAAAACATGCCGTCCTCTTAGGACAAGGCAATTTCTGGACAATCAGTGTTATCTGCACTCGGTTGGTGCGAGCGAGTCTTTCTGCCTAGCCTGCTGGGGGTAGGTAACAGCACGGCAAAGGCTGCTACATACCTATCTTCATAGGCTGGGCAGAAAGACTTGCTGAAAGATTTTACTAACTGCTCATCAATGATATCCCAAGTACTCCAATCAGAACTAATCTCTGCAACATCGGATGCGGGGGAGGTCACCACGAAAAAAACCACTAATCACCACTTAATATTCGGCGAGCTGCAGCTTGCAATAAGGCATGTGCGCAGTTATGAGTTGCGATTTTAAGATTTACTACAATTTGGGTCGTAAATCGTAAATTTTCGAAAATGTGATCTTTGGTTCGGTATAGTAGTCTACCTAAAGTCACCCAAATTGGCTTGCGACGATGATTCCTCTTTTAGAGTCTTAACGTCATGGTGCGGAGCAACTAGGTGCAATAAAATATATAAATAAAAAATATATACTATATAACCTAGTATTGTTATATTTTTATATATACTATATGTATATAAAATATAATATATACTAGGTGCAATAAAATCAAAGCTTATGACATATTGTAAAGGAAGCTCAAGGCCGTTTTGGTCCTTTTTGTGTCCCTTTTTAGTAATGTGATTGAAGATACCACATTCTGTGTCCATGGATCCTGTGTCCATGGATTTCTTGTATTCTAGAATTGTGTGCGCCTTTATGTGCAAATAAATAAATAAATAAATTCTCGCTATGTGGAAAGCAAACGTTCGCTACAAAATTAGCGGAGGGTAGCCCGAGCGAGTACAGGCATTTAGTAGTGCAATATTTTGGTGTTTTGGAGAAGAGCAAGCGATGCAAACCCTGCGCCATTGGCAATTGACCGATGTTGGCGAACGACGCCCCTTCGTTTCAAAAACTGTGAATGCTCTTAAAGTTAGGAATGCCTTTGATAGAAACTCTTTACAAGTGGCAGAGCTTCTGAAATCAAGTAAGTTCCTCTATGGTTATCGCAACGTCATTTCTAATTAGCCTATAAACCTTTAACTACCTTTTTGTGGCAGTTTGTATGCCATTCTACCCTAGTAAGTTTCAAACGAAAGTTCTGAATTCAAACCAAGATTCGAACTGCCTTCCCAGCTCGAAGTCGATTTATTCACATCCATCGGCTGTAAAACGGGCGGCATGTTCGGGACGCCCGTTGGTGTGTGCACTGGAGAAGCTGAACGCCGGAAATCTATACGATTAGCTTCAAGAATAGCAGCTGAAAAAGGGTATTCGACACCACATCCACACTACCAATAACGCGCCGAGAACAGAAACGTTGCACCGCGCCACCATGAGAAGGTACCCTTGACCCTTTCATTTATATCTGACGCTTTCATGCCGCTATTCGAAGATGTGTCTGCCGCGCTCAGTTACAAGGCGATGTTGCTCTTGCCAACATGTCACTCAACGACAGCACCAAGAAGCAACTGGTGCGGAGCAGACTCTACGACAGTCAGTGTATCAGAAATCCAACAATGATTAATCGGAATGAGAGCTCATAAGAAACAAGTGATCTCGTCCAATTTGCACCGTACTGCGAGTTGCGAAAATGATCAAGAGCGGCGTGCTGTTCTCAATGTCGTAGATGTATGAAGATGACACGGTATGACTCATTCGCTACTGGTCCCTACTGATGCCAAGCAGTAGCGCATCGCTACTACTGAACGATGGAGCATCATGTGAGTTTATCTTATCTTTATCTCTTTATATTCGATATTTCGCGTTGTGTTTCTGGCTTTAGGTCAGAAATGCTAGCGTGATTGGGGCACAGAAAATTGCTGATTTTTTGTAATAGAACGAGCTCTGAGTCATTGTTTTCTGTCAAAAATTAAATGCTTGATAAAATTTCAAATATTGCGTTCATTGATTGGCGCATGTAAATTTTTAGAAATTTCAAAAAACTCCCTTGAGAAAAAAATGTTTTTACCGTTTTCAAAAATATCTATTTCAAAGTGGAGAAAGCTCGCTGTGATGTGAAAGACGTTAAGTTTGATTTCAAAAGCGTCAAGATTTATAGAAGTGTGCAAAATTTGATCTGAGAAGTGTCCAGTTTGATGTGAAAATAGCATCGCCTACAAGATACACGCTACCTGTGATTGCGATATCCTGTAGAAGTTGAATGCGCGGCACTTCTCGGAATGAGTATTTTCTACGGCAGTCTTTTTCAACGTCTTGAATAACAAGTTCATTTCCGGTGCGGTCATCCAAAATGAAGAAGACCTCTACCAGGAATATCCTTCATCCTCTCAGTTATGTCACAAATAAGCCCTCTGCTGCCTCCACTTAAGGGTTGAAGTGGAACGTGTCTTCTACTCCATAATTTAACATCGCCTGAAGTCGTCCGATGACGGAAGTAAGCATATGACGGTGTTCTCCAACGTCGTCACATAGGGGTTAATAAATGGATTTATACAAATTTACAAAGGCACCAATAAACCACGCTATATTTTTTATCATTAAAATTCAGAGAAAAGTTCACAAAGCGTCTTTGAAAAAATACTTCCTATGAGCGATCACTAACGCAACCTTCTCAACGTCAGCGCCTCGTGCTGTCAAAACTTCAAGTTGCTTCACAACGGTGTCACCAAAGCATCTAAACCCTCACGCTAACAAGATAAATGTGTAGAGTGCTTTGCCGAAGAACTTTCAAGTGATGATGCTGCACCAAGAACTCTATATTTGTAATTTTTGCGCAGCTCTTTCGAAAACATTTGTTGCACCAGCCGTAACTCCAATAACAGTCATCTGAAGACAGTCCATCCATCGTTCTCGTGAAAGCTTTTCGAAAAACTTTTTTAATTGTGTTAGAAATCTGTCACATGCTTCTTATACGCATGCAGTAGTATGCATATGAATATAGACAATCCTGTACTAAATGTGCCGCCACTAGATGGCTAAATAGCTCGCCTTAATTACCCTACATAGTTACCACCACTTCTTGTGCCTGGGATTGAGTTGTATCTTCTGTGCTCGGATTTCTAGTTTCTTAAGTTGCCCACCTGCTTTGAAAACTGCAGAAACCCTTTGCCAAGTAAAATATTTCTAGCAAAGAGCATGCGGTGAATAATGGCTCCTGCAGAATTGTATTAACCGTCAGTGCTAGTATTACGTTGCATTCTTTTCATAAATTCGTCACACATTTCATGGCTGCTCCTTTTTTTAAATAGCGGAGCAGGCACTAGACCAGAGAATCTTCTTATTTTCTTAACAAACCTAAATTAAAATTAGCTCTTCATTTTCTGTCTCCCCATTCCTCCTTGTTCTGTTCTGTAGACATCATCCTTGTTGATGCGCCTTCTATTGCGCAGTAGGAGAACATTCGATTAACAGTCACTATGTTGTACAGTTGTCTTTTTTTTAATGCGCTACGTTTATTAAGGGCGCGTGTGGCGCAGTCGGAGGAGGCGCCGACTGTCGCGTCCACTCGATACCAGGTTCCTGGTTCGAATTTCGGACCAGCCCAACCAAGCCTTCAATCCCTCCGGGGTCGGTGAATTAGTAACGGAATTGTCTGGGAAGGATATAGTGCTGACTTGTTCATCGGCTGGCCACCGCAATTGTATGGCGCCTCCTCCGACTGCGCCACACGCGCCCTTAATAAACGTAGCGCATTAAAAAAAGACAACTGTACAACATAGTGACTGTTAATCGAATGTTCTCCTACTGCGCAATAGAAGGCGCATCAACAAGGATGATGTCTACAGAACAGAACACCTTGCAGATAGCTGTACCACATCAGGTTCAAGCGTGGGGTTCTATTCTTGCTGAAAAGTAACCATCCTCCACCACCTTTCGGAGCGCATTTGATATGATCCACCTTGTCCCATCACTGTTTTATTTCTTTGTCTCGATTTTCAACGTTTGATGCGATATTGTACAATTTAACAAGTTGCTCTTTTAATTTGTGATTTCGGCATTGTAGAGGATCGCGCGCAGCTTTCTTCATTGAGGAAGAGCACAGAATTGAAAGTTTAAAGTTCTCAATACTGATTCATCTGCAGTTAGCAATAGTGATTTTCTACGGGCAGAATCAATGACGAGGAATACAATTTTTGCAAACTTTCAAAGGATGTCATGGACTCAACACTTGTTTCTATTAGGTTGGTGCATAAGTTCTCGGACATTTGATCCCTCCTGAATTGAAACCGCATTTTCCCGCCAAATTTCTCACATGTATCAACGCCTAAATGATAGATCGATAGAGAAAGGAAAGGGCTACAAAACTGTTCCTAACATTTACTTCTGCGTTGTTAACGTCAGCTATTATGGCTAAGCAATTCATCCCAACTGAGACGCATATTCGGCGCGTCATGTTAGTCCTGCATCAATCTGGCCTCAATGCCAACGAATCGTATCGTCGCCTGAAGGATGTTTACAACGAGAGTGCTCCTGCTCGAAGTACTGTGTACCAGTGGTTCTCGAAGTTTGCAGTTGGTGAATTCTCCGTTGAAGATAATGAACGAGAAGGGCGCCCGATGACACTGGATTTGGATGGCCTCCAAAGTAGAGTGGAAGCGGACCCATACCAAACCACTCGCGAACTATCAAGCACTCTTGGTGTTAGTCACTCAACAGTCGTTCGAGGATTGAAGTAGATTGGCAAGGTGCAAAAATTGGGTCGCTGGGTACCTCACGACTTGACATAACATGACATGGATCGCAGAGCCGATGTCGCTCTGTCTCTCCTTACCCTCAGACGTACCCACGGATGGCTGGACAACCTTGTCACCGGTGATGAGAAGTGGATACACTACTCTAATTATCACCGGCGTGCACAGTGGGTTGACGCAAACGGAGAGGCAGAGGACGTTCCGAAACCCGACCTTCACGTGGAAAAGGTGATGCTATGCATTTGGTGGAGCGTTCTTGGCGTAGAATACTGGAGCTGTTGGACGAAGGAATAACAGTGACGGCAAAGGTTTACGTCAACCAACTGAGGAGGTTGAGGGCCCACCTTCAAACCACACGAGGGGAGCAAGTGAAGTGTATTTTCAACACGACAACGCTAGACCGCATATTGCTAGAGCGACGGCGGCTGAATTGGCGGACTACAGATGGACCGTTCTTCCACATCCACCTTACTCACCAGATCTCGCTCCTTCCGATTATCATTTGTTTTCAAGCCTTCAACGCTATTTGGACGGCCAGCAATTTAGGAACCGAGAGGATGTCAAGGAGGCACTGCTCACATTTTTCGAATCACAACCGGCCACGTTTTGGAGAAAAGGCATCCATGACTTACCAGCACGTTGGGGAAAGACAACTGATGTAAAGGGTGGTTACTTCAAATGATTTGATCTTGTTGTTCGTATGTTGTGATAATAAATATTTCATGCCCCAAATGTCCGAGAACTTATGCACCAACCTAATACCTGAAAGGGCGAATTTTGCTTCCGAACTTGCGTTCTAAAAAATTTCGAGTGTTAATCAGTAGTGATGACTCAAATGTTTCCCCTACAGAAGGTCTTTAAAGCGCTTTTCAAATCGATGACGAAGCCGCAGCCGAAGGATTAACTTATGGAAGCAACAATATCAGAAAGTGAAATTGTACCCTTTAAAATACCAAGCCCTCGCTATTACTGTTAAATTATTCTCACGGATTATAACGTCTATATTGCTTACATATCTACACATATGTAATATCCAATATTGCTCACAAGTATGCGCAATATAATAAGTAAACTATACAGCAAGAAAGCAAGATTTTTCGCAAGGATCTTGAATGCGACTAAGGAGGTCGTATTCAAATTCCTCGTTTCTCTTAAAACATTACTATTTTCTTCCCAAGAAAATCTACCTATATAAGCGAGGTTTTGCCACATAAATAACCCCTGTTTGATACATAGTAATGAAACCACCCTTTTCTGAATCGAGCAGGATGAATCCTCCGTTGATTATGCACCGAGGTCATTGGAAAGACTTTACAAAAAAAGGTCATTTTCAGCAAAAATCGACCATAAATGCAACACCGCAGACCAGCATGAGGACCTCTCTCATTAAAGCAGTTTTTTAGTCATGAAAAAGTATTTCTTTCTATTTTTCAAGAAGCTGTAGGCTTTTTCGAAATTCGAAAAACTTACCGACTTATGATCATTTTTGTGAAGTCGCTCCAACAACGTCAGTGCAATATCGACAAAAGGTTAAACCAACCTTCTCGATTCAGAAAATTATGATTTTTCACTGTGTATTGGTCAAGATTTGATTTTTTGTGGTAGAATTTTAGCAGTATAGGTTGTATGCTTCATGTAGAAATTAATTTCGCTTGCATGAAAAACGCCAATATTGAATACGACCTTCCCCTGATAATATCGAAGGTCTTTAAATGAATATGAATAATGAATAATAATGAATATGAATATAGTATAATGAATGAATCTATATGGTGCAATTTAATTTTTCTCTGATGTTCTTTCCTTTCCATCAGAAGCAAGAAAATTATTTCCGTGATAAGTTACTCCTTCGCGCAGAAATCAAATGACAAAGTTGCCGCACGTAAACTAGTACAACTTTTTTAGAGTATCTTAAAAATTCATAAAAAATTAAAAGCCATAAATATATGGATTCTAAAAAACAGGTCTTAAAACTGTCAGCGTCCATGTAATGAGGGGTCGATTTTTGGGACGTTTTTTTTCGGTAAATGGTGCAAAGTCGAGACCCCTTATCATATAAAAGATCGTTTCAAAAAAAGTGATTTTGTCAGACAGGGCTTGCAAATTAATAAGGAACAATTTCATTTTCTGATGTTCTTTTCTTCAAATAGGAGCTATCTATTTCCAAGTCAATCCTTTGGTTTCGAAGAGCGCTTCAAAAAAATTTTGTGGGGAAAGCAATTAAGTCACCATTAACAACTGGCGCTCGAAAGTTTCTAGAGTACAACTTTAGACGCAGATGTCGCTCCCTCAGGGAGATAGGCATTATCCTTGAAGGAGTGCAGAAATTGAACCGGCCCTGACTATTTTGAAGACTGCTACCAGAAAACCTTGAATTTTAACTGCACACCAGTCAGCATTCAAAATTTTGGACCTGTGCGCATGCAGCATGTCACCATCAGTGAACGAGACTTCGAGAAAATCTCTACAATGTCGAAGTCACACCTGGAAAGAACGTGTTTTTAAGAGATTCACACACTGCCCAAAAATCTGAAAAAAATACAGTCCCCTTCCAAAACCAACAAATACTGCTACCCCCATTTCCTTATTACCAAAGAACGACGTCGCAGTACGACCTCAGACTTGATTCTGCAAATGAACCCTGTTGTTGGCGCTCTTCTTCGTTATCTCCTTTTTGTCGTTTCAGTGGAATTGAAGCCATAAAGCGTTCTCCTCCGCTTTTTGTTATCGTTACAATGTCGTCACATTCTGCATCTGAATCATTTGATCTCTTCAAGGTTTTAGAAAGTGATTGTGATCTGACGACGCCCTTCTCGGAGCCCCCAAGCCGCGGCCTTGCCCGTTATGTTGCTGCCGTGGCTGGTGCTCAGCTTCAGGCTAGTTTCCATTAAATCGTTCTATTTTAGGCGGGAGCACGAGCCGAGTAGATACGTTGAAAGGCAATTAAAAGTAGACAATGTTTAGCCAAATAGGCAAAAAAACACCCGAAAAAGCCTCGTCAATGCATTCTCCACCTAGTTCCAGACTAGTTTGGAAGCTTCAACAGCATTAAGTTCTCAGATCTGTCTCTAGGTCAGTTAATATTCTAGAATTTTCGGTACAAGTGGCAGACTGTGATTTAACCAGAAACCTCCTCCTCGGAAATTCACTCCAGTCTTACATTCATTTGCACAGGGTTAAGAACAAATGGGGAAGGTGTAACAGGTCACTGCAGATTTGGTGTTCAGAGACGCATTTCAAGGCCATAACACATACACTGTACTTGTATTGGAGAGAATGATGGAACTGGTTTGACGAGTGAAATCAGCCAGACCGGTTCCATGCAAACGGTTCATTCCGCGTGCGTACTCGTAGCATATTGCAGCGAAAATATTGTGGACCTTGCACACCCAAGCATCAAATCAGTCAACAACACTATGATATAACCGGTTAGCATCCTTCTATAGAGTCCTGACAGGGGCAGTGGTTTTGAATGCAAGAAAACACCCTTCTAACAACAAATTTGGAGGGAGTTCTTTTCTCTGTCGGCGGGTTTCCTTCAGAGACCACGGCATGAAAATCATCCTTGAATGTGAACATCGGCAAATGTAAGAGAACTTATGCATAAACCTGACACATTGTGACAATCGTTCGTAACTAGTGATCGAGTGATCAGTAGTGGTGACAAGTAGTAGTGAAGAACACTTAACGAAGTTCAGTAGTGGCGATTAATTTAACTAGGATGGTGGTAATCAATGATTCATTTAAAAACCCACATCTGAAAATAAAAATTTCGGCGGTTTGGCCAAGTACATACGTGCTAGTGCGACTGGACACCGTTGCTTGACCAAAACCGGAGCAAACAATGAAGTTTCTTGTCCCATTAACATTCTTAGCTTTCAGTGAGCAGTGCTTTGCAACGAGAAGCGAGCCGATTCCTCTATACATGGACGAGTTGCTTCACGGCGGCCGACGGGTCTACGATAAACACTCACCTCCAGTACAGGAAGGTTTGCCTCAAGCATTGTCACTGTTATCAAAAGTGATTCGGAACTATAGATTACAATGGAAGCGAACAGCGCACAGCTTCTGCAGGAAATCTACCTACAGGGTGAACCATAATTCCTGCAACAAAAGCTTAGTCGTATAAAAACGTTCAGTATGCACCAAATTTGGTACAATTTGAAACATTATTTGCCCTAGTTTCTAGACTACGATGGAGCTCTACTGTTAATAAGGGTTCACTCCTGGATTGATAAGAACTTTCAGATCGAGCGTGTGGGATTGCAGTCCGCGCCGCAGCACCTCTTACGACTCTTATAATTTCTTCCGACGAAAATATTGGACAATAATTTTTCCATAGTGCGCGTGGAGCGCAGTCGGGGGAGGCGCCAGCAGTCGTCTGCACCCGATACCAGGTTCCTGGTTCGGATTTCCCGCCCGGGCCAACCAAGCCTTCCATCCCTCCGGGGTCGGTGAATTGGTACCAGACTTGTCTGGGAAGGATAGAGCGCTGGCTTGTTCATCGGTTGGCCACCGCAAGTCATTGTATGGCCAAATACGCAACTGCCTCCACGACATTCCGTAGGAGTAGAATGCGTGGCGCATCCCAAAGGGGATTGAATAACGCCGTCCTTTATCCTTATCCTTTAATCTTTCCACGCTATGTAGAACATAACCCTTTTTGAACTCTTTTCTGCTTTCTATCTCTTTTCTCTATTCTCGTTAAATAAGCGGTGATAAAAAATCTAAAGATTGAGGAATAACACAGCTGGTCTTTTGGAGGTGTTTGGTGTTTGGCAGATGGACGGAAAACCGCTACCACTTCATTTCTTTTTTGCAGTTAGAATAATCGCATTACCGGAATGTGCATTTGGGCTTTAAACAGTGCTACAGTACCGCACATGTCTTTTGGTCATTGGCCGAAGAGACCGCGCAGGTCAACATAGGCGCTTTTGAATAGTCCAAAGCGGCCTTTTTGAATAACTTCTTCAGAAATCACATAGTTGTGAAAATAAATATATATTTGAACTTAGCAGCTCAAGCTCTATCTTCTGGTTTATAAATTACTGTAGAGTTGAACAATCTAGATAGGCCCGACAGAATGAATCGAGTGGGCGCGACAGAGAGCGTAGAGCGAGCGTTTGGGAAGTTTTATCAGAAACTTTTAGCCGTCCTAATCAGAAATTGCTCTAACAACTCTTGCTCTTGTAAGACTGTCCAGCTTGCATTTTGAGTGCGCAATGAGCAATGCATATATTAGGTTGAAACGAAATAAATGGCACTGAACCACTGTAAATTTAAACAGTCAATATCTCGGCTTTTTTATCCCAGTATCATAAAAATCAGAAGTTCTGAAATTGACGAAATCTTCGAAGGCACTTTCGGCATCCTGTTGGTATTTGAATATTTTCCCTACCAAGAAGTCGCCAAGATGCTTGAAGAAATGGTAGTCTGTTGGGAGAGGTCGGGAGGAAACGGAGGATGTGGTAGAGTTTCAATGCTCAGCTCATTCAATTTCTGCAACGTTATTCGTGCTACATGGGGGCGAGCATTGTCGTGCAGAAGGAGAACTCGCCTTCGGTTTACCAAGCCCGGCCGGATATCCTTCAACCTTTTCATCACTTCTTCAATTTCAATGCAGTACTTATCTGCCGTGATGGATTCACCGGGAGGGAGGAAGCTGTGGTGAATAATTCCCAGCGAACACCACCATACTGTCACCATTACTTTCTTTTGGTGCAATTCCGGCTTCGCAAGAACCTTGGGGCTCTCATCGCTGTCCACCCACTGTGCCGATCGTCGCCTGTTGTCGTACATTTCTCGTCACAGGTCACGATGCGATCAAGGAATGGGTCCGTTTCGTTCCGTAGAAGCAGTGCCGACGAGATCTCATATCGTCGGTTTCTTTGCTCCTCAGACAGCTCGTGAGGCACCCATCTTTCCAGCTTTTTGGTCTTTCCAATTTCCTTCAGATGCCGGGCAGCTGTGTTGTGACTGACGCCAAGAACCTTCGCTATCTCCCTGGTACCTTTGTGTGGATCCTCCTCTACCACATCTCTCAGCTTGTCCTCATCAACATCACTATGCCTCCCACGACCGTCATGTTCTTCCAAGCTCTCATCTCCATTCCGGAACTTCTGATACCAACGATACGCCGTCCGAATTGTGGAACATCCTTGACCGAATGCGGCGTTGATCTTCTCGTCCGCCTCCTTAGCTGTAGTGCCCAGCTTGAATTCATACAAGTAAATGCCTCGGATTACCCTTTTGTCCATCTGCAAAAAAGTCAAAAGTTAAAACTCTAAAGTTTTCCCACTTTTACATAGAAAATTTGGTGCTCGCCGGTAGAGCAAAGTTTGCGCTTCTAAATGATATGCCACATGTTACGGTTTGTTCTTGATCAAACGCGTAAAGACGCGCCAAAAAATGGCGCGAGCCAGTGCCATTTAATTCGTTACAACCTAATAGAATCGAACCTATCAATCGAGTTCGAATCGTTCCGGCTGCGGCTCGTGGATTTCGCAGGCAGCAAAAAGGTTTAGTAGCCCGCAAAAAAAGTACACCGTTGTAGCTTCGAAACAGGCAAAATTATAGCGGTGCGAAAATGTAGGTTAACCTTGTGTGACACGATTTTTTCCAAATTCAGTCGACCACTGTGGGAAGACACGATAAGCTGACGGCCCAAAAATGCATAGACATGCAAAAAAACAACAGTTAACGTACTTTACGATGAAGTGCTTAAAACTTCTCAGCTGTCTAACCTGCCTTAGTCCCACACGCCCTTTCAGAGCGGCGGAGGACAATGGTGAAGTTTCTTCCGCCATTACTCGCCCACATATGAGTTTTCAACACTCGCAGGAACACCATTCTGTTTAGCTCGGAAAGCGCTATCGAATGGTTTTACTCTCGACGAATTTCAGAAAAATCGCGTTTTAGACAATATCCATCGAGAACGTGGACGCCCTAGCTCAAGCCTGCGCGGACGATGAGTTATCGAAAGTCGGTATTTTCGAATTTTTTTTTGGCGAAATTTCTCGTCCAAAATCATCTAGGACTATGTGGAGCGCTGATTACGAATCCGACAACTGCTTTTGAAAACTACCCCGATTTGGTAGGTTTTGGATTTCCTCCTGGATAACTGAGGTGGTCGGGTCAGGATCACCGATTTTGCTTTGAGCTTCGTCTAAGGGCAGGGGTTATTCAAGGTGCCGAACACGATGCCGAAGTCCATTTGGCCGATTATGGCAGAAGACCACCTATTCCGATAACTGAGGGTGGTCGGTGACCCTGACCGGGCCACCCTCAAACGATAGGTAACCTACCGAAATTGGGGGAATTTTCAAAAACGGTTGTCGGATTCGTAATCAGTGCCCCAAATAATCCATAGATGATTTTGGACAAAGAAATTTGGCCAATTTCGAAAATATCGATTTTCGATTACGTCATCGTCCGCGCAGGATCGGCTTAGGGCGCCCACGTTCTCGATGGGAAATTGTCAAAAAATGGGTTTTTCTGAAATTGTTCGAGAGTGAAAACGTTCGATAGAGCTTTCCGAGCTGAACAGAATGGTAGCATGCGAGTGGTGAAAACTCAAATGTGGGTGAGTAAGACCGGAAGAAACTTCACTGCTGCCCTCCGCCGCTCTAAAATGGCGGCTGGGACTAAGGCAGGTTAGGCAGCTGGAAAGCAATGTGCACTTCGTCGTGAAGTATCTTAACTGATTTGTTAGCCTTTGCATTTGTAGGCCGTTAGCTCATCGCGTCTTCCCACAGTGGCTGACTAAATCTGGAAAGAATCGTGTCACACAAGGCTAACCTGCATTTTTGCACCGCTATAATTTCGCCTTTTTAGAAGCTACAGCGGTGTACTTTTGCGGACTACTAAAACCTTCTGCTGCCTAGCAAATCCTCCAGCCGCGGCTGGAACGATTTAATCTCGACAGAGTTATTGTGTTCCAAACACGCTCACGCGTGCAATTTGCGAGCTGTCGCCCCCACTCGATTGATAGGTTCGATTCTGTATGCATTGTTCACGACCCACTCCAAATGCATGCTGGACAGTCTTAGAGTGATTCCTGATCAGGACGACTTCCTGACCTGGGAAATTCCGATAAAACTCCCCAAAGGCTCGCTCTACAGGTTGTCGCGCCCACTCGATTCATTCTATCGGGCCTATATGCATTGTTCAACTATACTGAGATTTATAAAAGATGTCAAAAGATAGTGCTTGGGCTGCTCAGTTTAAACGTATATTTATTTTCACAGGCACATGATTTCTAAAGAAGTTATTCAAAAATGTTGACCTGCGCGGTCTTTCCGGTCAATGACCAAAAGATGTGTCCGGTACTGTACTGAGTCCGCAAGATATGCCTTATATTTTGCGCCCATCGAGTAAACATTTTTTTAACTGATTTTCATCCTTTTGACACAAAAATTTAGGGTGTGAGGTGAGACATTTTGGAAAACCGTGAAAAACAAACAGCTGCCATGCGTTGGCATTGTTTGCATTTCATCATGTTTTCGAGAGATAGTATTAAGCGCTCTATTATGTGGACTTTTCTAAGATCGCTTAGTCTTTAGAACTTTTTCATCAAATTAATAGTGAATAAATACTCAATCTAAGCGACGCGCTCCAACTACGTCTACTAAATTTTCTTTCTACTCTCATCTCCTCCTAGCTGAGTCTTCGCCTAGTTTTCCAAAATTACAAATTGCATAATATTATGTTAGCATGCGGTTGAATATTGCATTAGTTCCAATTCGTTTCCGCGTCGTGTATGGCGGGAAAATTAATAGCGTTGTTCTGTTGCAGTTCAGATCTGTTCATCTACTGTTCACCATTGAAAAGGCTCTGAATTGCCCTACACGGAGCGTGGTAGCTAACGATCCATCTTCAATCTTCAGACATTTAGCCATATCGGAATGGGAGTGCTCTACCGCTGACCAGAGAAAGATTTTCGGTAGTTTTATGTGAGAGCGCACTACTTTCTACTAGGAGTAGCTACAATCATTGCGGGTATCATGAATATAGCACTAAGGATATGCCACGTAAAAGTTGGTGTGTGATTCTCTGCAACTGTAAAAAGACTCCTGATAAGGTCGCCCGATTTTGCTGCAGGACTTATGGTTCATCCTGTATTCTGTGGCAGTTAGTGACTTCCTTTTACAAAAACTACGTTAAAGTTTAAGTTAGACTTCAAAAGTATGCCATCTTAAAAGGACTTTCACCGTTACCAGTACGAGTTTCTGAGACATTGTTCTTACACACGCATCAGCCTTGCACTTTATCTCACATCTTCGTGAGGAATACCTTAGCGGCTTCCCCAAGAGAGATCATGCAATAATTACATCTACCTGTGCCAGATGCGTCTTTGCTCAACAGCAAGATGTATAATGGATGTCCCTAGATTTTTTTTGCGTGCATTTCGTCACGATCTGGAACCTCAAGAAAAATCTGCACGCAACCATTTTATCGCTATAAGCTGCTTTCGTCAAATCAGGCTTAAGCGCTTGCGTTAACAAACACATTTTATGAACATGTTCTAAATTTAAAAAAGTATGCAGAAAAAGTATGCATTTCTTTCAATTGGAGCGGCTAGCATTAAGAAGAGAAGTCAATGGAAGCATTTCAGCTGAGGAACCAACGAGGGTGCGCCTCGCCATGTACATTGAAGGCATGTCATCGTTTCGGACCCAAACGATGGTAAGACATAAACGCTCTTTCTTGCAACGTATTTTTTTATTTTTCTTACACATTTTAACTGTGGGGTGGCGATGTCTATTCCTCCACGCGGTGCCACTGGAAACTATTCGCTTCTGCGAACTAGGCCGAACACGGACACTCGATTGCAGGCGACAGGCCCTCGTGACAGGCCGGCCTACGAACAACCCACTGTCACATCGTACGGGTGTATGTCAGTTCATGCTTTTCGAGATAGTGCTACGCGTCCGCGGGTGCCGACGCGCACTCGCAGATCCCAGCGAGCCCGGCATCGGGGAGAGGGCAACTGAGCTAGTCCGAACGTCCGTAACGTAAGCAGGACCCGAGTAGCAACGCTGAATGTGGGTGCGTTGACGGGCGCTCGTGCAAGTTGGTTGAAGCACTGGAGCGTAGACGAGTCGACCTTTATGTGCGGTACAGGAGGCGAGTGAGAGACTCTATCTTTCTTCTCTGAGTGTGCTCCGCAGACTGGCTGCTCGGAAAAAGCCAAGGATGAGATCTGGAGCCTGCTTGATTAAAAAACAGCAGAGGTACCGTCGAAAGATGTCATCGTTGAGGCTGGTGACCTTAATGGACACGTGAGCGTTACGAAAGACGGGTACAGCTGTCATGGTGGATTCGGCTGTGGGACGCGTCACGTTGATGGTGAGCGCATCCTTGAGTATGCGGAATCACATAACCTCACCATAGTGTGCATCGTGTTTCGTAAACGCGATTCCCACCTCATTTCGTTCTATAGTGGGAGCACCAAGACTCATATAGACTTAGTGCTTGTTAAAGATTGCGACCGAAGTTTTGTCACGGACGCCAAAATCGCGCCGTACAATACCGCCCGCGTCGCGCGGTCAATAAGACGGTTTGCGACGGAAAAATCCGTCGCAAACCGTCGCATGCTCATAACTCCTTTAGGTTTAAGTTGTTTGAAAAACTGTTGGTACCATTCGATTCGGCTCCTCGAGATCTACACAAACACATACACAGCTTTACCAGACCACCGCGTTTTCGCCGTGGGTGGCCTAAATAAATAACTGCAGCAGGCTTTTGCGATTGGAGCACCTTATTTTCCAGGACGTGCATGTGAATTGCAGTGTTTTCGGAGTATCTCAAGCATGGTGTGCGTTGTCAGTGCTCTGTCATGCCTGGAATATCCGAGAGTGCGCCGTGCACAATGCATATAGGATCGAACCTATCAATCGAGTGAGAGAAACATGTTCACTCCGTTTCTAGCTTCCCTTACCGGAAAATGTGAAGCCTTCAAGACTTTTTCGACTTTTGGAGAAGTTTATATGAAATTTCAGGCCGTCCTACTCAGTATTTGCTCCAGTCTGCCCCTGTGATACTTTGGAATGCGCCATACACAATGCATGTGGAATTAAACCTATCAATCAAGTGCATGGAAGCGGTTCCAATGTCGTGCTAAACAGGACAGCTTGTCCTCTTTAAGCGCTTTAGTGCACACACTGACAATGGCTAATACAAATGCCGAGTTTTTATGAAGAGAGAGGCGGGAGTGCGCCGTGCACAATGCATATAAGTTAGAACCGTTGAAATTAGATTAGAGATGAAATTTCCACCCGCCCTACTCAGAACTTGCTGTACTCCGTCCCAGCAAGGCTTCATAGTAAAAGCATACATTTAGAATCGAGCCTATCAATTGAGAGTGCGCGACGGCTTGTAGAGTGAGCGTTTGAGGAGTTTTAACAGAAATTTCGTGCCGCCCTACTCAGGAATTGCTGTACTCTGTTCCGAGAAGGCTTTAGAGTACGCTATGAACAATGCGTATAGAATAGAACCTATCAAGCGAGTAGGTGGAATCGGTTAAAATGCTTCAGCTCCCAGTTTAAAGCGGCGAAAGATAGCGGTTCTCTGTCTCGGTGAGACTTAAGTGTGCGCCGTGTGCAATGCGTGTAGAGATGATGCTATCAATCGAGTGCGTTCGACAACTGCTAGAGTGAACGTTTGGGGAGTTCAATCATATATTTGAAGCTGCCCTACTAAGGAATTGCTCTATTGCTGTCCACATAGCCTTTGACGTGAACAATGCATATAGAGTCGAACCGGACAATCGAGGAGGTGGACTGCTTGCAAATTGCACGCGCCGGTGTGTTCAGAGCGCAATAACTCGTTCAAGTTCAAATCGTTTCGGCTGCAACTCGTAGGTATTGTAGGCAGTAAAACAGTCTAGTAGCACATTAATCTAGAACGTGAAGCTTAGGAAGACGCAATGTTGCAGAGGTGCGAAAATGCAGGTGAGGCTTCTGTGACGCATTTTTTCCTATTTCGGTGGACCACTGCGGGAAGACACGGCAAGCAAACGGTCCTAAAATGAGTATGCAAAGAGAGCGCTTAAGGTGCTTCAGTGCTGACGTGCTCAAAACTCTTAATCTTTCTAAACTGCCTTAGCCTCAGCTGCCAGTTTAAAGCGTCGGAAGATAGCGGTTAGAGTTCTTTGCGCTCTTACTCACCCAGATTTGAGTGTTCGACACTCGCAATGACACCTTTCTGTTTAGCATGAAAGGCGCTATCGAACGGTACCAATTTCGACCGATTCTGGAAATATCGATTTTTTGACACATTCGCATAGAGGACGAGGCCGCTCAAGGCGGCGGCAGACGGACGGTGACGTCATTGAAAATCGATATCTTCGAATTGGGGCATGCTTGACACCATTCGATAGATCTTTTCATGCTGAATTGAATTGTGTCATTGGGTGTAGGGAAAACTGCAATATGGGCGAGCAACAGCGAGGAGAACATCGACCGTTGTTGTGCTAAATTGCACGCGCGGGCATGTTCTAAGCGCGATAACTCTGAAATGTGTGAACCTTTCTGGTCGCAACTAGTGGATTTTGTAGGAAGCAAAATTTTCTAGTAGTGCGCTGAAACACAGCAATGTAGCTTATCATTGGACAACGTTACAGCAGTGCGAAAATGCAGGTTAGCCTTGTGTGACTCGATTTTTTCCAATTTCAGTCGATCCATGCGGGAAGACGCAGAGAGCTAACGATCTGCAAATGATCAGGCGAGCAGAACGCCTAAGGTTCTTTACGATGTCGTGCTCGCAACTCCATAGCTGATTAAACTGCCTGACATGCAGCTGCCATTTTAGGGTGACCGAGTTTTAACGTTTGAAGTTTCCTGCGCCATTATTCGTCAAATTTGAGTTTTCGACACTCACAATAGCACCATTTTGTTCATCGCGAAAAGCTCTATCGAATGGTGTCAATCCCGACCACTTTCAAAAAAAAATCGATTTTTTGACAAATTCCCATCGGGGACGGAGGCGCTCGAGGCCGAGCCTTCGCGGACAATGACGTCATCGAAAATCGATGTTTTCGGAATTGGCCAAATTTTCTCGTCCAAAGTCATCTAGGGGTTATTTGGGGCGCTGATTACGAATCCTACGTCCGTTTTTGAAAATTTCGCCGATTTCGATAGGTTTTGGATTTTCTTCTGGATAATTGAGGGTAGTCGGGTCAGGATCGCCGATTTTGTACAAACTTCGTATGGGGGCGGGGACTTATTCGGGGTGCCGAACACGATGTTGAAGTTCATTTGGACGATTACGGCAGGAGACACCCCATACCGATAACTGAGGTGATCGTTGATCCTGACCTGACCACCCTCAAACGGGAGGTAACCTACTGAAATCGACGAAATTTTCAAAAACGGGCGTCGGATTCGTAATCAGCTCCCCAAATAACTGCCTAGATGATTTTGGACGAAGTTTGCACGAGGAAATTTGGCCATTTTCGAAAATACCGGTCTTCGATGACGTCATTGTCCGCGCGGGCCCGGCCTAGAGCTGTAAGCTTGATGTGATCGCTTGGAGCGGTTTGGATTCAGACTGAACGTGAAGAAGACCGAGTACCTAAGGACGGACCTTACTGAGTTCAGCTTCATCAAGATTAACGACATCGAGCTTCCACGTACTTCGGTCTTTAAGTACCTTGGATCAGCAATATCATGGCAATCTGATGATTGAATTGAACTCACGCATAAGTGCTGCTTGGTCCAAGTGGCGCTCGCTGACTGGCGTGCTCTGCGATAGTAAGATATCAGAGCGCTTGAAGTCAAAGAGGTATGAAGCAGAGGGCCCGTGGTGCAGTGGGGCTGCCGGGAAACATGTTAACGCGGCAACGGCAACGGAAACGCGACAACCCTGCCACCCGAGGGCGGGTGCTTCATAAGTACTGGCCCCGTGGTGCCGTGGGTTTGCCGCGTTAACATGTTTCCCGGCAACTCCACGCCACCGCGGGCCCTTGCTTCACAAGTATCGTTAAAGATCTATAGAGCAGTCGTCCGGCCAGAAGTGATGTACGGTGCTGGGTGTTGGCCTGCGGCCAAGGAGGTTGAAACACGCCTCAGCGTCATGAAGGCGAAGATGCTGCGCTGGACGGCTGGAGTCACGAACATGGATCGCATCCGAAACGATGCCATTCGGTAGAAGTTCGGTGTCGGGCCGGTAGCCGACAAGATGCACGAAGCTCGCTTACGATAGTTGTGAAGGATGGACGAGGCGCGAGGCCTCGCACAAGTGTTCTTTGTTGTGTATTTGTGTATTTGTAGGTCAATTGTGTTACTCTATGTGGTGTTCTGCTGGTAATTCTGTATGTTATTGCAGTGTATCTGTGTTTTCCCAGCAGCGGGATCGAGCGATCGCCGTCCGCCTCGTCTGTGCCCAGCGCCGGCCATTCGGAGGCGGCGGAGCTTCGCGTGTCCACTTAGGGGGCCGGCCTTCCCCGCGCGCAACTCTATATAAAGGGAGCCCGGACGCGCCGGGGTCAGTCTGCACTGGTGTCGAGGTCGCGAGCGGTCGGTCTTGGAATCTGGACTGGTGTCGAGCAGGGATGTCCGGAAGTTTTTCTGGAAAAGCGGAAGACGAGAGACGGAACGGAAACGCTCAAAAATGGCCGGAAACCGGAATACGAAACGCGAAAACGAAAATGACACATGTTCGCCATTTTTTTTCTTCAAAAGTGCATCTGAAGCGGCCTCAGGAACGGCTGCTATTGCACTTTTGTTGCTCAGAAGTTTGCGAGCAGCAGAATCTTCCACAGGTTGATGCTCATCCTCATCATGACATAACACAACGAATCATGAATTCATAATATTGTTATGATAACCTTTTAGCTATGGCTAGAGCAACAGATGAAAACAAATTCAGGGTCTTATCTCACTATTTCCCACTATTTCAGCATGTAGTCTTTCGATACTTAGTTCCTGGTTTTTCGCCGACTTTTTTGACTCTGATATTTTTTGAACCGTAGACTTAACTAACTTAACCACTTGAGGTTACCCACAGACCCGCATTAAAAAACTGACTCTGGTCAAGTCTAAAACTGGAGTAGCCACCTAGATTATTTCCCGACCAGGAACGAGATTCCTCTCAACACTTTTAGAAGTCTGTGGCATCATAGACGACGTGGTGACTGCACAAATATCTGCATACTCAACATTAGCGGTTACAGTGTAATCTCCAAAACTAGTACTCAGAATTCGTTTGGGATCTAAGATGATAACTGGATGACTGATTAGTCATGGTGGATCCACATTCCACAGGAATATTCAGTCTGTGCCAGCCTAGGAACCATACGCCCAAGATGACACCGCTAGACAGCTAGACAGTTCATAGATGGTTCTCGAAGTAATACTTTAGTGTTCAATTCAATAAGTCACCATAGTCAATCAAAATACCATAACAGCTCATGGTAGATATTCGTGAAAAAATAATCGCATAACTCCATATGGATGAATATCACACCTAACGAAATTAAAAGGTGAGATTTGCACCTTTGACCAGGAACACTGATGTAATCTTGGAGCAGACAACTGCCACAACCTTCACTGAACCCTTTGTTTCATGATACTGCGCTATACGCTTACAAAGTTTTGTAGCTATTTATAACTAGTGGATCAAGAATTTTGCATACATACAGTTTTTGTGGCACATTAATTTTGCCCTGCCGTTGCCATTTTGAGTGTTTTTTTTGGTACTCTAACCAATTTCAAGAATATTAATACTACCGTTGTCAAACAATATTTCTCTCACAATTATATGAAGGAGAACTATTTTTAATTGATAATCAAATTGTGTTCAATAGAAAACTAGTGCGGAACAGTGCCCACTTCCGTTTCCGCCTTTCGGCCAAAAACAAGCGGAACACGGAACGGAACGGAAGATCCCAAATGGCCGGAAACCGGAATTCGGAACACGGAAACGGAAATTCCGCACATCCCTGGTGTCGAGGTCTCGAGCGGCTGGTCTTGGAGTCTTCACCTGGTGCGAGGTGGCAAGCGGCCGGTCTCGGATTCTTGACTTGGTGGTACCTGGCGAGAGGCCTGTACGGAGCGGAGCTCAGGCACAGCAGAGGCGGACGGATCGTTCCCTGCTGGTGCCATAGAAGGCAAATAAATTGATTTCCTGTCCGGTTCAGGCCACAATCCTAGACATCCAGCTCCCGGGTGAAACACCCCGGCGTAACATGGTAGGCCACATGCTGTGTGGGAAAGAATACAGCATCCGTAAGATAGGCCTTGAGTTGGAATTATCTGGAAAACGGCCTAGAGGGCGTCCGAAGCAGCGCTGGGATGATACGTTACTCAATGACTTTAAAGTAGCTGGTGTCACCACGATCTAGTACGGGATCGAGAAAGATGGCGACGTTGTACCACAAGAGCGGATCCCGCCATAGAGCGGGACAAACGCTGAAGAGGAAGAAGAAGAAGAAGACACATTTTGAGTGTGGCTGTGCAAGCATCACTCATCAAAACTCATCATCAGTCCCGTCGGGTCCATCAGCGAAGTGCTCAATTAAATGGCTTTATCTATCGATTATCTGAAAAAGTTAGAGTTCTAATAAAGTTCTGGTGTATTCGCTAGTTGACTTGAATGCATCTCAGAATCTGACACCGGTCAGAGGTCACACTCAGGCTGGAACAGTTTGATATTATTTTATTTACTTTGAATCACCGAGGTGTATATTTTTTTTTGTTGTTAGTTCCTTGCTTCCTTGTCCTTTCTTGCGTTTATGAAGAATGGCTATTATACCAGGGACGGTATTTTACTCTCTTAAACATCTCAAGGATATGCATACCATATCCTGCGAACATAGCATAGATGGCACGAGCTGCACGAACATCCTCTATGTTTCTGATCGTTCGGAATGTACAGTGTTTCCACAAATCTTGTCGCACCCTAAGTTCAAATGACACAAAGTTCACTTACAGTTTCACTTTCCTTCACTTAGAACAGCGCAAACGTGTGCTGAGGACGTAGCAAACGAATAGCACTCAATAGCATACCCCACATGGGTGTGGCAGTGATGACAAAAAAAAGTAAATACTAGGTTGGCAACTGAATCCGTAGACTCTGAAGCACCTTCAACAAAAGTGTTCATTAAGAAATAACGAATAAAAATTTTCAATCAAAGTAGGATCTCCTGAAGCACTGGACTGCTTCCCATTTAAGTTAGCAGCTGTAGAATTCTTCTGGTTTTGAGCCCGAGAACCCTTGAAGGCGCATTTTGCCCGGGTCCGAATTAATAAATCGCCTTCCAACCAAGAAACGCTGTACCGAGCTGGCAGAAACTAAAAAGCTGGCAGACACTCGGAGCGCAGTCTGGGCTGTAAGGTGTATGAGTTAGACGCTCCCAGCCAAGGTCTCCTATTTCCCAGTGAGTGATCTACACACCTCCCAGTGAACCACCGCTCATCTGCTGCAGAAGATTGGAAGGTCGCGAAAATCTCCTTCGTCAGTGCCTCATGGGTTTAGGAAACGTAAGTAAATCGCTGTGCTTCCGACTGCCGAGAGCTCCGGCACCGGTTCAAGCGAGGAGGTCTGGATCGGATCCTTACCATCGATGAAAAACGGATGCTTCACTACAACTGTAAGGCCGGAAAGCAGTAGCTGGAACGCAACGAGCTCGGGGTTCTGACGTCAAAACCGGAGCTCCACCGAAAAAAGGCACTCCTGTGCGTTTGATGGATGTGTAGTGGTCCAGTGGACTAGGAGCTGGTCCCCGTAGTCAAACAATCCTCGTAGTTCGCTTCTGCCAACAACTCGACTAGTTCCAGCAAAAATTAGTGATGAAAGAAGTCGATACGAGCCAACGTTTCTTCCAACAGGGCAACAGCCGACCGCTTACGGCACTTCAGACGCTGACAAAAATCTAGGAATCGGTCTGGACCAAAATCAAACAGCCATCATATATTGTGGACATTGCGCAGTCTGACTGCCATCTGCTTCTGTCGATGGATCACTTACTCCATGGTAGACGCTTTGTCAAAGTCAATGAGGTCACGGCGGTGGTACACGACTTTTTAGGTAGAAGCCGACCAAATTCTCCAAATTCTACAGAGATGTTTTTCACTCAGAAAAGCGAACGAAGCTCATTAAGAATAACGTCAATTATTTGTTTATGCCAACCATGTTTTTTTTGTGGTATAATCTTATTTTTGCTAGAAGGCCAATTTTGATGCAAAAATTATGACTCAGCCAAATAATAATAATTTGTTCTAATACAGTTTTAATACAGTTACCGTTGCCGCTAAGCTTCGTTTAAGTAAGAAACAGAAAAGTAGCCTTAAAAATATTTGCTTCTAGGACTTTCAACTGGACGTCTACTTTCAGCAGTTCTGGAAAGATCCTCGATTGGCGCACAACGAGTCACGGTAAGAAGATAGGCTTTCAAATTCCTGTGTCAAGGTTTATCTACTTATTTATCTCTTTATTTATTCGTGCATCAGAAGTGCGCCTAAAAACAAAAAGTAGCACTTTAGCACTTGATAAGGATTTATGGAGGATTTGTATTTATGGAGCGGAAAAAACAAAAGTGTGTGAACAACACAATGAGTGTTTACATTATTTTTATATAATTATATATAGCTGACTTTAGTGAAGTACTTTTGTTGTAGGTTTCCCAGTTACATAGTTACGTTCAATGGATTAATAGTCTAAAACAGATAATTCAATGAACTTTATTTCCGGTTGATTCGTTGATCTTACAGCCTTTGCGTGCATATCGGAAATATTGCTTTTCCATTCTAGTCGGTCCCCATTGCACTTCTTCTTCCACATCATCATGAATCCCAGGCCCGAATTTTCCCCGTTCTTTTCTTTTGTATTTTACGAAGCATGGACCGAGACTTAAAAAGTTGATGCAGAAAGGGATTGTTGCTTGAAATTAGTGTTTTCTAAGCTTTGTGAAGACGAGAAAAAAACGATTTACAAAATCAGCCATCTTGACAGCGTTGTCGCTCACATGTGATAGCCCTCGTCGCGTGGTCAGTAACCAAACCAGAGACGGGCAATGAAAAGCTTAATTTTGAAGATTGAGCAGTCTGATTTAGGCGGGTGCTAATTCGGGATAAGGAGGTGTTGTCGAATATGTGGCATCCCGACGTTTATTTCGCCAATGCAAGAATAGCCGAATTTCATGAGGTGAGCAGGAGTTTTAAGGCACGCTGGATTCTTATCCTTCGTGGGTACTTTTCTCACGTTCAGGTAACTCAACCCAATTTTCTGCTCTGGATCGAACCGGACGGCTCCATCCTCTACGACACGAGAATATCAATGGTGGTCGTTTGCACACTGAATCTGGAGAAATGGCCTCTGGACTCTCAACGATGCCATCTTCGGATATTGAGCTGTATGTTGAAGATGTATTGGCAACGAGAAACGTCTTAAGCCCTCAATCATCCTAAACGTAAGGACGGCATATCTAGCCTAGAATCCGCGCAATACAGTTCCACACGAAAGCTCTGGAGATGAATGAGTAAGTGGATGTGATTACAGCAGCACTCCGCCGGCCACCATAAGGTAGTGTTTTCCACTCTTGCTTGTCGAACGAAGGGATATGTTTTAAGTACATATTCACTATATACGTGATCGAGGTAGATCCCAGTTCCGAGAGTTGAAAGCAGTGCAAAATCGGGTTTCTTTATGTACAATATTTTGCAGATGGACTGAGAACCGCTACCACGTCCTTTTCTTTTGCTGTTACAGGAATCGCTTTACCAGAATGTGCATTTTGCCTTTAAACAGCGCGATTGAGTCTTTAATATATGGTGTTAGGTTTTCGTTCCTATCAAACGAACATTTTTAGTGATTTTCACTATTTTTACACAAAAACCTATGGAGTGCGGGGAGACATTTTGGAAAATCGTGTATGGCAAAAACCTGCCATGCGTGGCCGTTGTTTTTATATCATCAGGTTCCCGCAAAGGTAGCATTAAACGCACTATTATTTTGACCTTTCTGGGATCGCTCAACTTTGAGAAATTTTTCATCAAATGAGGCAGAGGCTGAATACCCATTTCGAACGACGCCCTCCAACTGCGCTTACAAATTTTTCCTTCTACTCTCTTCTCCTCATAGCTGAGTCTTCATCTCACTTGTGGACTTGCAGAGCTTTCCTTGTAGTTTTCTAGAAACAACATATTGCTTAGTAATAGATTATGCACACGGCTGAATATTGAATTTGTTCCAGCTGGTTGCTGCATCCTGTATGATCAGAAAATTAATAGCGTTCTTCTACTGCAGTTCAGATTCGTTCATCCAATGTTCACTCTTGAGAAGCCTTTGCACTGCCCTACACAATACCATCATACTGCATGTTCAACAACTAATCTTCCGAAATTTAGTCACATCGGAACGGAAGCGCCCCACCACGGGCCAGAGAAGAATTTTCGGTAGTTTTACGTGAGAGCGCATTACTTTGTAATAAGAGCAGCTACAACCATGATACTTTCCAGAAGTATAGCACTAGTATATGCTACATAACTGTTGGTATGCGGTTTTTTTGCAATTGGAAAAAGACAACCAATAAGGTCTCCTAATTTTGTTGCAGGACTTATGGGCCACCCTGCACCTGCGAAAGACTAGCTGTGAAATTTTTAAATCTTTAGATTTTCAATCTTTGTTATTAACCATCTTAAAGAAAATGTCTTGCTCTATAAAGCCTGGGAAAACTATTGTTCAATATCTTCTTTGGAACGAATAAGAAGTAAAACTCCGTAAGAGGGGCTGCGACGTGAGCTGCAAAGCAACCCACACGGTCTGAAGGCTCTTATCAATCCAGGAGTGGTCCCTTATGAATAATACCGCTCCACCATAATCTACAAACCATGGGTAAACAAGGTTTAAAAATGTACCAAACTTAGTGCATTCTTAGCCTTTTTATACGCCTATGTTTTTGTTGCAGGACTTATGGACCACCCTGTACACTTTATGCTGGTTCTGGATTTCAAGAGTCGCTGAAAAATCGCTCTCGAAATCATAGAGGCTGTTTTAAGAAGGGCTCCTGGAACTTTTTAAGCACTTAACCCCTTTGCTCGAGTTTGCGCATGCTGTTTTTAATTGGAGGTATTTAGATATCATGTTCTGCTTTGTTTGTTTTTGGTTTAGTTTTCAGTGTTTTTTCACATGTTTTTTCATTTTTATGCAAGTAAAAAAACATACTTGGTTCCATTTCATATTAACTTTTTAAATTTCAATTTCGTGAGAGCAAATTTCGCCCTTCGACATTTGCCATTTGACTTTCTTAAATTTCGCGAAATAAATGTTAAGCTTCAAGCCGCGGTGGAATTCTGAGCATTTGTTGCTTTGGTGTTGCTGCGTTTATAGCTCTAGACCCTTTGAAAAGGGACGATGAGGACGTTGAATCTTTTATCTTAATTATTCACAAAAATCGCCAAGTAACGTTCTTAGACCAGAAAACAGTGTACTAAAAAATTCATATATCATCCCAGAAGGTAGAATAAGATTGCAAGGAGGTAATCACGTCTTCAGTTCCTTCTGCTCTAATGTAGGGGTTCTGAAGCGTAAAAGAATCAAACTTCAATTGTCGTTTGAGGGAAACTACAAAAAGGCACCCGAAAGCGAACGCAATGTGTGGACAGTTGGCAATTTGTCCTCTTTCCTTTCTTCCAATTTCCTCATTAACGCGGCTGGGATGTGACTGTTATGTGTAGTTGAGGTTTCAGACGCCTACACGACGGATCAGCTGCAGATTGAGTGGGTCGAGGAAACGCCTATCACCCGCAACGAGCACATCGCCATGTCCGACATGCACATCGTCGACCTCTTCCCTGGCTCTTGCGATGGGAACTATTCCACAGGTGCGGCGAGGCGGAAAACTTATCTATCGAATTCGCTGCAATTCTCTGAGAGACAAAAAGCACAAGAAAACCCAACCAGCTGACTGCTGCTGTTCTGTTCTTTTTTGCGGGGCTAACAAACACAGTATGTCATGTCAGAAGACATGCGGCTTTGACTTCTAAACGATACTTTTGTTCACGTTTGTTGTTTGTTTAAAATACCGTACCCAGTTTTGATACGTCTTAAGCGCCGATCGCTCCTTGTGAAAATGCTGTGCTTGCAGAAGATGAGAGGAATGCCTATGTGAAAAAGCGTTATGGTAAAAGTTTTTTTAGCTGTCGAAATCCCTCAAAATTAAACAACAGCGGGTCTAATTAACTTCGAACATAGCAGATCAGTTAGAAAGTGGTGCAGAATCCTGCGAATGCCATGATGTACACCATCTCTTATACGTTACCATCTCTTTAGCGTTAATGACAGCGTCACATTGTTTTCGGAAGAAGTTTGTTCGATTGAGCCCTTAAATTTTGATGAATTATTCGTTTCATACTTTTATAAAGCCAAGCACCTTACAATACGATTATCTATACTATTAATGTGTTCCACCCGAAATGTCGCTTCAGACGGAAAGGTTAAATTCAGACAATGGAAGTAAAACCAAACTTAATTCGGTAATATATTTTTCACAGCTATCAACAACCTTTCTCCAATGTACACGCGAAGATTGGATCCCATTTTTAAAGAAATGCGAATCAAGGAAGTTGGTCACCCAAATTCGGATTTCGTCGTAGTCAGGGAACTTCTTTCCAGCCAAGACGTGCTGCATCGAGCGGAATATGTGGTAGTCGGATGAGGCAATGTCAGGGCTGTACAGCGGATGGGGCAGAACGGTCCAACCAACTTCCTCAATTTTCTGCTGAACGACTTTTGCGATGTGAGACCTGGCATGAGCATGCAACAAGTTGGTAGAGGGCGTGTAAACTCGATTTGGATTTAAATTTGGAGCAGGATTTGGGGTAAGATTTGGAGCAGACAAGCTCTACTGCAAGCTCCTGGGTCGATCTTGTCGGATCAGCTACAACGGCAGTCCGTGAAAAGACGTTATCCAGGATAGGCGCTTGTCTTCCGAGCTTTTCGTCTTCAAGATTTTCGTCGCCGGCGGCAAAACTTTGAAACCACCGCTCGCATTGTCTTTTGAAAACAACATCTTCGCCAAATGCAGCTATCAACAAAATTCCGCAGCGGATCTCTTCAATTTGAAGTCGTAGAGCTGACACGCGCGCACAATCATTTTCTGGTCCATTGTAGTCTGGAGACTATAATTGTAGAAGCCCATGAAGGAATGAAGTAGGAAAATAGGAAATGTAGAGGATAAAACACCGTAAAAAACTAACCCGAAGTGAGCCCACAACGGATGCGAACAACTGTGAAAAGAAGCCCACAATGTATGCGACATTCCGTGTGGGACAACCTAATAAATACAGGACGTCGATTGTGGGTGCACTACACTTGAGGCAATGGAGTGTGGCAGAACTTCCCATAGGATGGCGATCATTCATGTGGTTATCCTACTACAGTAAAAAGCTGAAGCACCACATCTGACAGACATGCAAAGGAGCCGGCTACTTTTTCATCATAAATGTTACTACACTTGGGGATATTCAATGCACACTTCCTCCTGATGGCACTATAAATTACTGTATTCATTGCAACTTATTTCAAACTGTAAACGGGGACTCAAATTTGCGCATGCGTAGCTCTTAAAGAAAGCTTGAATTAGCAATATTCAAGTTGTATTTGTTCCGTGGGCGCGTGTTGATAAATCCTAGCATTATGCCGGCTCTACTTCTCGAAGTTACCTGCTCCGATGACACATTGTTGTTGTGTGGTTCTTTGTTTTAACGAGTGGCAAGTCTTCATGAGCTTGCTAAATTTTGAAAAGCGCCGGCTTTTTCCTTCACTACATTTTCATGTTATTATTGGTTATTTATTTAGGCATTGTAATTATTTTGTATTGCTTTACTTCGTGTTGTTGCATTTCGTACTATTTATAGAGAAGCTGCGCAGCTTTGAGAATGTCCTTCAATACGATTTGCGCTTCCGTGTCCAACGACAGTAAGATGGACGAGAACTGAAAGAGCGTTATACCACAAAGCGAACTCTAGGAGCAAAAATTGAAAAGTGTGTGCTTTTGTTGCTGCAAATAATTCACGCACTTCTACGCCTCTAGGGTAACCAATGGGTCGATACCCTGAATCAGTAAATGGACTAGTTCATCTATCAGCCTTGTTACGCGCAGAATGATAAAAATCAGGAGTATTGTTGGCACTTTGCCCGAAGACACCCATGAGGCTTTTCACTGAAAAATGTTCTCATAAGCATTCCCAACTGCAAGAGGTGCTGGTTCGAGTCTCGTCTGGTGCTATAGTTTTGATCGCATTGAAACAATGTTATGTGAGTTACAACCTCGACATGTCAACAGCTTAAGGAAACTGAGCTGAGTTATGTTTTTATGTTTTTTTCTTTTTTCTGAATCACACCCTGTTGGCTTTCTAAAGACTTCGTATTCACAAAGTAATTGAAAATTTGCAAACGAACGCAATGGATGACTAGGTCGGCAATAGTCACGGACAAACGTAAAACTGCGCATCTGTTTGCTCGACACTGTATGTCTGCGCAGAATTTTCGCACTTTCAGGCACCTGGAGTTGCGTGACCGCGGAATTCTTCGTGAAGAGAGAGGTGACACATCATGTCATGCAGTCCTACGTGCCCACCACACTCATCGTTGTAATCTCCTGGTCAGTTGTTTCCTTGTACCATTCTCTACCAAAAGGTCCTTTCTGGTACAAATATTTCTGTAAGGGAAGTGCTAATTTTATATTGGCCTTAATCTTATTATAGGCAAGAGCAATATGAGTCGCTCCATTGCTTTGGTGAGCGTGGGCCTGGGCTACGCTTAGGCTGCGCTTCTAATAAGATGCCTCGTAGAACTAGAGTGTGCCAAAGAGGTGTGCACAATTTTCCCTAAGGTAGAAATGTTACCGAATAAAATTGACTACCCCAAATAGACCAATTGCCCGATACGATATCGTTACAAAATACATTTTCGCCCGCGAAAATGTTCTCTTTCGCTTCAAAAAAAAAGCAAATTGAAGACTGCCGTGAGCCCGTGAACTCCAGACCAGTTTCGACCTCCAAGTCCTGCTCCATGACACATCGCCTATGCAGTACTTTTAAGGTCAAGACGGACCTACACGGCTATACAGTGTGGTTTTATGTTTATGGTCAGGGCTACAGTAGAGTTAGCAGGTGAAGTCAAGATGAGGAATACCAACTCCACTTGTGATATAAAAATTCCTGCTTCATCATGCTGTATTGCGAAGAATTTAGATAGAATGCTATATTCTATACCTGCAGATCTTCGCTGTACTGTTGGCATTCACCTCTTCTTTGGCTGACTAATTCTCCTTAAGTGGGAAAGCCTGCTGGTTTGTGCTACGGCGGCTCTATCAGCGTAGCACAGCAGCGACCTTCTCGAAATGGTCCCACTGATAGGCTTCGTGAGGTGTTCTCCAATTTTGACCATGATTCTCGACGTTTTTCAGCTATAAACAGCACTTCGGTAAAGAAAGCAACACCGCTGTACAATACCGCCCGCGTCGCGCTGTCAAAAAGACGGTTTGCGGCGGAAAAATCCCTGGCAAATCGTCGCATGCTCATAACTCCTTCAATTTTAAGTTGTTTGAGAAATTGTTGGCACCGTTCGATTTGTCTCCTCGAGATCTACACAAATTGTATAAACTTTACCAGACCATCGCGTTTTCGCCGTGGTGGCCTAAAAAATAACTGCAGCAGGCTTTTGCGATTAGAGCACCTTATTTCCCAGGACGTGCATGTGACGTGCAGTGTTTTCGGAGTATCTCAGGCATGGCGTACGTTGTCAGTGCTCTCTCATGCCTAGAATGCTCTGAGATTGCGCCGTGCACAAGGCTCATCTGCTCCTACCGTAGCGAACCTTTGCGATTAGAGCACCTTATTTCCCAGGACGTGTTACCGCTACCGAGATAGATAGCTCTTTTGAAGTTGTTTCTTCAGGTGGAAATATATCCTCTTGGAAGGAGTGAGGCCTTATTGTAAATTTGATATGATGTAGTACAATCTATTCATAACCATTTGATGGCGGTGTCAGCCAACCTCGCGCGCTGCACTGCATATATTTCCAAAATTTCCTAGGACATCGTGTCAACCTCTTTCGGTGCAATCGGTTAAAGTGCTGAAATGCCTTCCGTCCAACGACGAAATACGCCTCACTTCTTGCAAACAGAAGCGCTTCACCGAGCGCTTTCTCGCTCTGGCAGACTTTGAGTAACGGGGCAGTCGTGGTTCTGTTTGTATGAGGTCCAGCCAATACGTAATGAGTTATAAGGACTGCAACCTCTAGGAGAGATGAAATGCTGAACTCCCGAGCGGTCTGCTCTGAAAGTTTTCAGATGTTAGGAGCGAAAGCTTCGCACGTATTATATGGAGCGGCCCGTAGATAGACTACGCCTCGCCCTAGGCTTTTGTCCTCTCACCCCGCCCGACAATTAGGGGCCTTCGTCCAACACGGTTTGCTCCGACTTTCACTGAGGTGCCGCTGCAGGTTTTCGTTCTGGCTGGACGTGGAGGCAGTTCCAGCGCGGGTTTCTCTAGCCATCACCACTCTACTCACGTTATCCACGCAGGCCAACGCAGCTCGAATGGCTTTGCCCGAGGTATTCAGCTGAAGTGTATGAAAAGCGTTGCTCTCTGAGCATTAGGGACCAAGACTGACCATCTATTTTGTTCAGGTTTCGTACATGAAAGCGATCGATGTGTGGATGGGAGCGTGTATGATGTAGGTCGTGGCGCTAGCTATGGTTAGAGATTCTCATTTCTGATTAGCTGCTGTTTCAGGTTCGTTTTCGGCGTGATGATTGAGTTCACAATTGTCAACTATGCTCAGCGGCAAGGTAGAGGTCTGATGACTGGGAGGAAAACACTTGTTCCCACCACACATCAACCTTTACAGCTTCCTCTGAGCCGCTAGCTACGAGGAAGAATACGGCAACAATTATGCGGGGTGCACAGAGGATGCTGGACAGATTTCGCAGCCGAGCAGATCATCGAGAACTTGAAGAAGTGGGTGATTCCGAATAACGGAATATACCTTCAGAGGATACGTATACTGGCGACATCTACGCAGCTGAAAAAAAGACTTACTAGTGGAGAGATTCTGACTGATGTATAATATCCCTTCCATATTCCCATGAGTGGTCCACATTCTATTGGGCAATGCCTTTTAGTGATGCAACATGGTACACTAATGAGATGTGGAACCCTAATCCAATCTGTAGTTTGTTAATGCATGTGACGCGGAATATAACGAACAGTGGTTGAATGGTGACCCAATCTCTGCTGGTAAAAGAAGAACGGATTTCAGACGTCCTTAGAATGCTTTTGCTGAAAATTGCGAACAAAACTGCGGAATTCTTGAACTGGAATAGACTTTATGTGAATACGCACACACTGAGCGATAATAACAGAAAAATAAAAGGCGGCGTTACTCAATCTCTTTTGCGATGCGCCACGCATTCTACTTTAGCAGGATGTCGTGGAGGGAATTCGGATGCATACTAGGCCCATACCATGCAGTGATTTGCCGACGGACAGCATCGAAAGAGATTTTGCTCCAAGTTTGCTAGATTTCGCTTCTTTATTTGGTTGGAAAAAATGCCGAAAATAGCCCAGCAGATTTTACGGATTACATTGTCTTTGTAAGCAGTAACTTTCCAGCGATCACTTTTTTCGTTGAGAGTAAGGATTGCATCTCGTACACTGAAATTTCAGGAGGACTTGCTGGACCATGTCGTTCACAACGGTGGCACATATGACGCACTGCCTGGAGATAACGCTAAAAACGTGATTCAGATGACTCCACCTCGGAATGAGAGGAAGGTAATGGCTTATTTATGCGACTTTTGATTTCGCTTTATAAGCATCAAAGTGACCATGCAAAAAAACGGAGCAATTAAACATTATTACAAAAAGGAGCAACTCTGGGAGTAAGTGGATTAAGGAGAGCCGATCGGGTGATAGCGAAAACATGTAAGAAGTGAAAAAGATGACCACGAGTGAGGTGTCCGGTCACATCGTTGAAGGAAAGCGGGGCGCCTAATAGCTGCTGAGATGCTTAAGTTTCTCCCACTTTACTTTCTTTCTCTGTGCTTACGAAATCAAACAGAGGATTTTTGTAGACATGTATGTATGTAGCAGACAGCTATGTGGTCCAAATCCCGTCTGCTGGACAAGAGCAGCGACTACTGGGAAGAAAACCTGGACGCCAACTTGTACTACTTCCTTGAGAAAGCCCTTTACGACATTACGCTCTTCATGTTCATAAACCGAAAGGAACTCGCTGGGCTGCGGCGGCTGGTCACATAGTTGGTTGGAGATACTTTCGACAGGTGAGGTGTCCAATGGGGCAGCAGCTGAAATGATGGGCACAATCTGATATGATGGACACATGGTAGCAGTCAGAAGGGCCTGAGTTTTCTAACGCTTAGTCATGCCCTTCGGGTCCATTCGCGGAAGAAGCTGGAGAACTACCAAATGGTGTAGGATAATGGGCGACTTCAGCAGAGACTGAATTTTGAAACTCTGAACACTTCAGTGGGAAATTAGTGGACGACGAGTACGAGAGCGAGTGTAAGAGCTTCTATAAACATTGCGTCTCAAAGTTTTGTTTAAGAGAACAGCAAATCTGAAAAGTTTGAGTGTTCGCAGTACAGGCCATCAGTGTCACAATTTAGGCTAACACGGACGTTGATATCAGGTGTGACGCAATCAACGAAATGTGGAACCAGAAGTCTTGTGGAGAGGCAGAAAGGTTTGGAGCACTTTTTCCGCAACTCTCATAAACGTACTCCGGACGAAGGAGACATGATTCTAACAGATCCGTGTAAATTTGATTAGTTTAGCGCTCAAGTTTCGTTCCTCAAAGACCTTCAAATGGAAATGTATTCTTACCAACAGAAAACGTTACATATCGCTGCAGCTAAGCACGTAATGCATTCACGGAGTTTTTCGTTTAAAATACTATGCTTCTGCGTAGTGAACAGTCTAAATATGACAAGGATCGCCGCATTCGGAGAAGGCGTCGGTGGTCTCGTGTCCCCCGAATTGACGTTCTAGATTCAGGTCCCCTCCTAGTCTAACAAAGCATTCAATACCTCCGTCATCGATAATGTGGCTCCCTTCTTTTCGAGAAAAAAAAGCACTGACTTGTACATCGACTGCCAAGTTATATGTGGGTTAAATACGCATCCAATGGAATATCCCGTTGATGTAGAATGCGCTGAGCATCCCAAGCATAGAGTAACCTACGCCGTTCTTTGTAGGCTAGCAAACTGGGCGGCAGCTGGCCGACAGTCGTCCATGAGGAGAAGAAAGTCGCTCGTTTGGTCGCACTCCACGAAGCCGCTGAAAGTTGCAGACGCGGTCAAGCCGAATGGAAAGTGGAAGCTTTCGGTGAAGCAAGAGCTAAAGTCGAAGTGAGACCACCATTGCCTTGCTTCCAGTGACATCCACCCTGTGTCGCTCATGACGTGGTAGTTCGCTGAGATCCGAAATCACTACCACCCAACTGTAATGTTCCATTTGGGAGACGACATGATTTCAGAAAGGAAGCAGCGCGAAGGCGAGCCAAGCAGATCGACCAGGCCAGCCGATGGGTGTTCCCGTTAAGCTTCATCGCGTTCAACGCTATATATTGGTCCTATTACCTTCACTTCAAAACGTGACCTCTCTGCGTTTCATTTCGTCTTGTTCATTAATTGTACCGTATGGTTTTGTACACCAACAACTGATTGTGACCGTTTCGAACACTTTGTGGACTGGGAGCCTTTCAGTGTTTTATTTATTTTTCAATGTGTAAATAAGATTTATGTGTGTATAAGTAAGAGGAGTAAACATTGGAACCAGCAAGAGGCAACTATGGTCAGCACAACCGCGGAGGCCTCATTACTCTCACGATGATCATTTCTCCAAACTCCTGCCACGTTCTGATCTGACAGTAAGCTATGCGCTTACCAAACGGCGGGCTGACTCCTGTTGTACAGTACCGGACGCGTCTTTTGAATAGACGCCGAAAAAACCGCAAAAGTGCGGTTTTTTCGGCGTCTATTCAAAAGACGCGTCCGGTACTGTAAGTCTGACAATGGCATATGCTCTTACTTTCGTTTTTGCATCTGCCACATTCATTTTAAACTTTTCTCTCGCGGTCCTGGTGGCAACACTGGAAGCAATGATCTGTATAGAATAGGCATAGACAGGTAGGTATGCGTGACAGTGAGCGAATTCTGGTCAGAGTCGCGAGGCTCGTTCCTCTCATCGATATCAAGGCAATGGCTACCGAAAAAGCTAGCTCCGTTTCGAGACACACCATAGCTCATCATGCGATTGTATTTATTTATGTTTCATCATGCTTTCGTACTTACCAGGGAAGGGTCTAAGGCGTAGGTCTGAACGGGCAAAATGGATAATACTGCGAGAGTCCCCACCAATCATGTGATAAAACGAGGTTAGATAGAGGTGACAGTGTTACATACAATTTTTACTCCTTCTGTTGGAAACGCTGACAGCGACTTTTCACCTAACCGTTTTCCTCACTTTCTGTATTATACAACATTTTGTGCTTTTCAGCGATTGCTAAACAATGACCTCACAGCAGGTATCGGTTAAGCAGGTACGGGTGCCTAGGGTTGTCGAGGCCATAATCACCGATTTCGCTCAAACATTTTGTATGGGGGTTACCTGGGGTGTTGATCACTAATCTGGCCCTTTTGGGACTCGAACCCGCACCTCCCTCTAACCGGGCGGGAATGCTCTACGCCTTTACACCACCTGCGCCGTTTGATCAAACGCAACATCCACACCTCGTTGGACCGATCAGCACCCACCCGTATCCGGGATGAGCTGGCTGCTGACATCAGCATGGAGCCAGTTAAGCTGATGGTCTTGATAGAAACAATTCAAATCAGTTTCTTTAAGCCTCAAATGGCTGGTACCGAGGGTGTAAGCTGTCACAACGAACGAAGACCATCAGCTTAATTGGTTCCATGCTGATATCAGCGGCCAGCTCAGCCCGGGTACGGGTGGGTGCTGATCGGTCCCACGAGGTGTGGATGTTGCGTTCGATTAAACGGCGCCGGTGGTGTAAAGGCGTAGAGCATTCCCGCCAGATTAGAGGGAGGTGCGGGTTCGAGTCCCGCCTGGCGGTAGAAGTTTTGATCGCAACAAATCATCGTTGTGAATACAAAGATATTTCACAGCACGTGAGTCGAGTATCTGGCTTCACACCTGTGAAGCAGCGTCGCATCCTGCCGAGCCACCGATTCGCTTGCCTCAGAGCCTTTCGCCACGTCCCATACGTCAGGCGCGCACGTATGCAAGTGGGCACGCGCTGACGGTGCGATACTGTACCCCACCTTCGAGGGCACTTAGCTCTTTGGGTTCAACGACTCAGCAAAAACGAAACATGCTTTTCTACTATGTGAAGGGTGGAGATTCTTGCGGTATCACCCAATTGCCCCGTTCTGACCCACGCTAAGACCCTTCTCTGGTTAGTTGAAAGGCTGTCAGCGTTTACAACAGAAGGAGTAAAAATTGTATTTAACCACGTCAAGAAAAGGGACACATATTCAAATAATTAGCCATCATCAGCGACCTTGCCCGGATCGATTTTCGAGACTCATCACTCAAGTGGAAATCTCTGTATAGGGGATCCAGTGAATTTGATTTTATCACATTTAAATGCTATTTGCTCCACGCCATGACAAGCAGAATCTAGAAGGGGCCATCGTTACAGGACAAGTTGTGTAGCATCATGTAGACGATTGTTGTGGGTCAATTATCACACATACGAAAATTTACGGCTTACTTCTCAAAATGTCGTAAATCGTAAACCGCAAAAAATGCCAAAAATAAATCACTGTAAATCGTAAAATCGTAAATGTAATTACGAACACCCCTGATGCTCGTGGATGTGGACGGACCCGTCGAGGTAGAGTGCGAAATGAGGATGTTTGTGCGAGGATGAAGGCATCCGCCAATATAGCTCATCATCAGATGAGGGAGCAAAGCCTGAGGAGCCATGGACACAACCTTGGATGACACAGAGGGGAATCATCCTACAAGGCTGTCATCGTTGGCAATAAATACTTAGAAAAAGAAGAGGTCGTTATCTTGTCGCTTAATACACATGATTTAGTAGCTGCCTCTTAAGCGAACCTCATTCGATGCCACTAATTAATTCAAAATCTTCGTCTGAAATTCGGCTAGATGGTGCAAAACGCAGGAGAAAACAACTATTACCAGCGGCTCGACCAGTTGTGTTTTCCTCGAAGGAAATGGGAAGGACGACCACCGTGAATTCACGCGATTTCGCCCAGTCGCCATCTCGTCCTATCCATGAGACAAATCTTCTGCTATTTTATTGTTGCCCACTACGAAGTTCCTTCAAATTTTGTAAGTGCGAAGAGGATCACTCAGGCGACTGACGATACCCATGGAGTAGTGATTGCTCTACCTCATAAGAGGGTATCGGTTCCTATCAGCAACATAACCAGTTAGAGATAGCGTAGAGATAGTGATATTACGAACTGCTGCGAATAAGAAAAGTGCAACAGCGTTAGTGTCCACGGAGACTGCCTTGGCCATTCCCAAGTAAAGAGGTTGTAACCCCAACAATTTATCTTATTGCTAGCAGCCGCAAATGTGTTGCAACCACCTTGACATTTAAATTTTAGCATCGCTAGGCTTCTTTCCAAATTCGAAGTTTTGCGGAGTTCTCACCCATAACTTGTTTTGTTCTTGTCTTCACAACTACCTTTACCCTTCCTTAGCGCGGGCTTACTTCCCACACTGTGCTCTTGAAACGTGTGTCCCTAACTACAAGACGGAGTTACTCTGCATGTTTGAAGTGTGAAAAACGGACAGTGCAAAAACGGTTTCATCTGAACGCTCTGCCGTGGCGAATCTGCATACTGCCTTGAAACGAATAGACAAGATCAGATGGAGAGAAAGGAGTTAACTCTCTGCGACGTCATACAGCTTCTAAGCAGAGATGTCTACTTGATGAGATCGAGCGACTTGGAAGAACGCTGCGGAGCGAGGGCAGAGACGGAGGAATTGGCACTCTCGTTCGGGGTCGATGGACGAATCAATTTTCTCGATCCATTTGAAGAGCTCGTGCAACACACGCTGCTCGAGGACTTCGCAGACCTCCTCTAGCAGCGGAATGTGCAGCTGACTGTTGCACGTTTTCTGAAACAGGTCGTTTGAACATTCCAGAACATCGATGGCACACAAATACTGTTTCTTAGACACCAAGTCATAGCCAGTCGTGGAAGGTCTGACATGTATGCCTGCAGGGCCAGAACTGCCTGTAGGCACAACAATGTACTCTATACCTTGAGAATTTTGTGAGCCCTTGACTCATACTCTACTCGACATGTAACATGATCTGCTAGTTTTTGAAGAATAGGTAAGTTCTTGGCCTAAGACTATTCTTTCATGAGAAGAACCATTTCCGCAGAAGTCACTACTTGATAATGTAGCTGAAAAGAGGACATGATTTGATTTTTGAAGGAATTTAGGAGTCTCCAGCTTCTCTTTTCTTTACAGAATTAGGAGCATGCCAAGGATGTGGAATGCGTTTTTAAACGTGAACCTATGCCTACTAACTGTGAATGGGTTGATGCTATCTTATTTAGTCTACAACTTCCTGAACAAGAAAATAACGTGTTTCTTACAGACCTGCATTAGGAGGAGATATGGAGTAAATATTATCGCTGAGACAGCGCCTAATTGTATGAAGAGTCCAGAGCTGGATCCTTTAAACGTTTACTGCATGCAAACCTTGACGGCCTCTTCGATGACGTTCTCGGTTAACATTGAAGTCATGTTCACGTATTCTTTCACGTCGCTCAGAAGTTCTCTGCAGGCATTGCACTTGGTCTCCGGACTCATAGCCTGCAAGTGCAATACTCTATTTTAGTATCGAAGCAAATCACTTCAAATCAGAAGATGTACCTGGATCAGAGAAAGTGAGGAGAGACCCAGCAGAAGTAGTAGTCGTGGTGGAGTGATCATCTTACTGTACTGCTAGACTTCAGTTCCATCATCCTCCTTTTATGCTGTGCGATATCAAGTGCAAACAATAGCAGCTGACCACGGGGAGCGTTAGCATTCCGTACTGAGTCAGCCGATAACGATGGAATCCAGCCATGGGATTGGATTGATAAAGGAGATGGACACAGCATCTAAAGTCCATTCGGCGTACTCTAGCCGCCAAGAAAATCTGCTGTAAAATAAGATAGTGAGTCGCTTTGATAGAACAGTCCTTGCCATCGAAACATGAAGGTACGCAATGTTGTCAGGACCGGCCCAAAACAGGGAAGGGAGATGAATCACGTGAATGGTATGCGAGCACAGGTTCAGACCTAATCAACCGACTCCACCATCCCAACATCAGACGCGATTGCCTAACTTGATAAATTGATCTCAACGAATGGAGGAGTCACAGCATCGAAAGGTATTCTACATATGTATATAGCACGCATGTGTCACAGTCACTTACGCGTAGTTATCGGTTGATAAAATTATTTCACGATTGTTTTCAAAGATGTGATCCAGGGCAGCGATTCCGGAGATGTGCGCCCTACGATTTCCAGCATTTCCAAGGGCATAACCTCAGTCCGTTTGTCTTAGCCATGTCGAAAGTGGCGGCAGTTCATTTGAAATGGAAAAAGCCGCAGTGATAAAGTAAGCATGAGATTCTTGTTTCAGTAGGGCGCCTCCTGGAAGAAATTCTGTAAACTCGTGGGTTTACGCTTAGTAGTACAAAATAGTTTCGACAATGTATCTAGAACTCAAACCAGAACTCAACTTAGGGTGCGTGTAGCGCAGTCGGAAGAATTGCCGGCTGTGGCGTGCACACGGTTCCAGGTTCGGATTTCTCGCCTGGGCTAGTCAAGAATTCCATCCCTCAGAGATCGGTGGATAAAGCGAGCGCTTTATCTATTCCAGACAAGTCTGGAAAGGATAAAGCGCTCGCTTGTTCATCGGCTGGCCACAGCAAGTCATTGTGAAGCCAAATACGTGCTTAACTCGCCTACACGACATGTCGTAGAAGTAGAGTGCATAGAAGTAGAGTGCATGTCGCAACCAGGAGGGTTTGAGAAACGCCGTCCTCTATCCTCTATCCTTTATCCAGAACTATTTTCTGCATTTTTTTTTGTTAAAAAAATACACAAGCATTGGAACTGGAGACCAAAATTGAAATTAGTCTTCTTTGATTGTATTGATACCTAATGCACGTGATCAGTCCAAAAAGGGCATTTCAATAGTCCACTATCGCTCTGCAGTATACTCGCTACAGTACCACCTGGTTTGCAAGCTTCCATTTGCTTTGCGAATCGGCATTTCTAAACGAAACGGCTGATTAATAGCATCGAAGATGCAACAACGGAGATGAATGTATAGTATCAGCCTCCTAGTCCTCAATGCTTTTTTATGTCAGAACTTTCTCCTTTCTACTAAAGGTCTCCTGTCGAAGAGGCCTTTGTCCGATTTAGGTAACAGCCAGAACTTTCGCACAGTTTTCGAGATGCAGACCGGAATGATCTCAGACTTTTTGCGAAGCGATCACTTCCTCACCGTCTGCTCTGCCACCTCAGCGGAGCGCGATTATCTTGAAAAAAGTTTTTGTCACTGGCTGCCTCTATAGAGGCGCAGCGGAGTTTGAAGCATCTATAAAAGGCTTCAAACTTCTTTTGAGCTGGTCGCGTTGTAGCGCAGCCGTAGGAGGCATGATTGTCTCGTGCACACCGGTTCAAGATTCCTGATTCGGGTCTTGCCTTACCAACCAAGCTCTATATCCCTCCCAGGTCGTGAATTGGTACAGACTTGAATGGAAAGGATAAAACTCTGACCTGTTCATTGGCTGAGCCACCATAAATCATTGCATAAGCCAAACATGTATTCGTGTTGCCTCCATGACATTACGTATGTAGAAGTAAAAGAACGCACGGAGCGTCGCAAAAGAGATTGAATAACGCCGTCCTCTATCCTCTGCCAATGCGTCGAAAAACAAAGGCCCGTAAAAACACAAACTGCAACTAGTTTTCAAATTTGGTGCAGGAAAACAGAAAAGTGCCTTGAAGTCTATAAAAAACTTCTTTCAAAATAGGAACCCTGTCTCTTTATGGGATAAAAATATTAAGCTGGCGCACAAGCAATTCAGGTTTTTTTTATTTTATTGGCTTCAACGCTATTTTTAAAATAAGATTTTTTCATAAGGTGTTATACATTTTTTGAAAGCTTATTATGCGCGTTTTCAAAGCATGTATATGAAATATAATTCAAGTCGCTTTGAAACTGGGCCGAACTTCTGCTCAAACCGCTCGAAATATGAGCGACGTATGGAGCCAGGGAAGTGTCAACGAATTCACAGTACGACGTTGGTTCCAATTCGTACCGGCAACACCAGCCTCGAAGACGAACCAGATGGTAGCCGTCCACCAAAACTTGATAATGATCCGTTTAAGGCGTCAGTCGAAGCTGATCCATGCAAACCCACACGAAATATTGCAGAGGACCTCGTCGTCGATCACACTACAGTACTGAAGGAAATTGGGAAGGCCAAGAAGCCAAAATGACCGAAAGACAGAAAACCGTCGTTTTGAGACATCGTCAGCCCATACGCAATGCCAACCAGGGATGGGCGGAATTTCTGTTTTCTGTTTTCCGATTTTCTGGCCATTTTTGGCAAATTTTTTCTGTTTTCTGTTTTCTGGGAAAATGGCCAAAAATTGGCCAGAAAACAGAAAATAGAGTTACGAACAAAATATTATCACAGAAATCTAATGAAAGAAATCCAAAAAGTATTATAGAATAGTGAGCTTCATTCCACAATAGTATTTCTAGAGCATCTTAAATGGAAAGCATGTGGCGTTTTTGGATGTGCTCGTGTAGTAATTGCGCCGCATACTCATGAACTATCACTAAAATTTTATATTAAAACTTTAAAACTAGTATTCTGAAGGCATTAAATTATGTACTAACTAACCACTTGTCCTAGAGTTACTGTGGGTAGGGTTATTCTCCACCTCCGGTTTAAAAATTGATCACTGTTAGTCGGTCATCCCCAGTATCGCTTTCTGCGGAGCCTTCGACGAAGCTGCTTTTCTAACTATGAAGATTCCTCCTTGGTGTCACAAATCAGTAAGAGACAGAAAAGTTTTAGTTACCTTCGATTTCGCTGCTGTAATGATACAGTACTGATACACGAAATTTCTCATTAATCAGTTATATCATCTGTCGTCCCATTGATCATCGAGTTGTTCAAGCGGGCACCAGCAGCGTCTCAACACGTCCATGCCACGTGCCAGGGTATCTAAAGAATCCTTTTCGCACGAGGGACACGTAGAGCTCATATTGTTTATTTAGGGCTTTGACGAAGTTCGACCAACGCGTAGGTAGGCATCCTGGTGTTCTCTTGACATCCCGTGGAGTCTAGTCGGTGATAACTCTCGTCCACTCGGTGTCTGCGAAGCGCATTACGTGGCCCGCCTAATTTTCGACGACTTGGCCTATGCGACAGCGTCCCTGGTCTTCGAACGTCGGCGAAGCTCGGAAGTCTCGAGGCCTTCTCTCACTTGCGTGAATCGTATCACTCCGAGCATTGTCCTCTCGATTTCCCGCTACGCGACACTGATCGCTTGTTCATCGTGCTTTCGTAGAGCTCAGGTCTCTGATGCGTCTTTTAGGGCAGGAAGAACAGTGAAGTCGAAAAGGTGGGTACGGAAACCGAGGTTCTGCGTCTTCTCCACGACTCTCTTGACAGCTCCTCAAGCCGCTCGCATCCTCCTTCCCAGCTCCGGCGCTAGTTAGTTGGTCATGTTGACTTCACGACCCAGATACACGTATCTGGAGCATTCGAAGATGTTCGTTCCATTGAGTGAGAGTGGGGCGTCAGAAACTTGTCCGTTCCTCGTCTTCGTAAGATGTAGCTGCAGTCTAACGTTCCCACATACACGATCGAAGCCAGCAAGCATTTGCTCTGCCTGGCTAGCGCTCGGTGTTAGATGGTGTAGGTGCCGTCTGTCGTCTTTCACTCTCATGTCTTCCCATTCTAGTTGTCGAATGACGTTTTGAAGGGTGGCGCAGAAAAGAACCGGGGATATAGTACCATCTCATCAAACCTCTCTGTTCACTTTGGCAACGACGTTGTTGTAGAATGGAGAGATCTTGGTCGTGAATCCACTGTACAGCTCTCGAAGGACTCTGATGTACACAGTAGGAACGCCCTGAACGAGCAGGACTTCGACGACCGCTTCAGTTTCGACAGAGTCGAATGCCTTCTTCAGGTGAACGTGCAGCGGCAGCTTGTACTCTCGCGACACTTCGATAAGCTTCGTAATGATGTGTATGTGGTCGATCGTACTGAATCCTCTCTGAAATCCTGCTTGTTCACATGACTGTACTTCATCTAGCGTTCTGCCGATCCTATTCAGGAGGTCTCGAGTTAACAGCTTATAGACTACGTACATCAGGCAGACCAGGCGATTGTTGCTAATGTCGTGCACTCCTCTGTACAGCAAGGCGGTTCTGCTGGTCTTCCACTGAGATGTAATATGATATATAGATATGAGATGAAATAATAGTGTGATAAAGAGGGTATATGCTCGGTCTTTATTATATGGTGTCTACGCATTCAAAAAAACCCTTCACCTAAGATCTGTTGTGCTGACAGCCCCTTCAGTCAAAATCTCGTACTGTACTGTAAGGCACCAAGCCAGTGCACATCATCTTTAGTCGGCTAAGCAGTAACTAGGTGCTGTAAAGAGCATTGGTAAGTTGGCCTGAGAATTTTCAGTTATGCGGAAACTAGACTACTACAAGGAAAGGTATGACCAAGAACGAAAGGAACTAGGAATACAGATTCTAGCGGAGCCAGTAATACTCAACGAATCTCTGCACAGCTTTAGAGTATGTTGCGAGAGTGGGTCTACAAACTCAAGCAATTGAGTTGAAATATGGAAACAGTGATCACTGATTCATCGTGTTCGGTACTCTAAAAGTTTCTTACTAGTGGGACCATTATCTGATTGAGGCGTTCGCGGTGAAACGGGGCTGATGAGTAATGTTGTGTACTTCACGTGTCGAGATTCCTAGGATCTATCAGTCCAGATTTACAACTTGCTGATTGCAGTAGACTGGAATGTAGTAGAAATTTTTATAAACGCTTACAAAATAAAACGCTGGCCTACGACTACATTTCTAGTCATACAAAAGCATTTGCTACTGGAAAAATGAATCTTTGGGTAAAATAATTAGATCGTGTGATAATTTCCAAATTTTCTGTTTTCTGATTTCTGTTTTCTGATTTTCTGGCGTTTTTGGCTTTTCTGTTTTCTGATTTCTGTTTTCTGACGAAAGCGATTTTCTGTTTTCTGTTTTCTGGGAAAATTTTCAAAATTTCCGCCCATCCCTGATGCCAACGATCCGTTTCTCGAACGGATTGTACTGCGACAGGAAATGGATACTTTATGCTAACGCCTAGAGGCTGAACAAAAAAAGAAGCTCCTCCACATCATCCGAAGCCGGAAAATTTGACGAAAATCGCACTTAGACGCCCGAAAACAAAAACCAAATTATTTTTCAAATAAGCTGATTGGATTAAATTCCATATACATGTTTGTAAAGCGCATAAAGTAAGTATCCAGCACTGTATAACGACATTTAAAAAACTCCCAGTTTATTTTGAAAAGATGGTGTTGAATCCGATGAAGGAAAAAACCAGCATTTCTTCTGCACCAACCCAATAAAAATCGGTAAAATACAACTATTCCTCGATTTTTGAAAAGGAAGTCAAGGTTCCTGAAACATAAACCGGATTTTGTAGCTAACCCAGTCTGTTAGAATTCTTTGGTAGATAGAAGCGAACCGCGTTTCTTTAAAGATTTTGGAAAGCTTTTCTGGTTATTTCGAGCAAAAATTAGAGATCAGTTGAGGACTGTGTTTTTACCTAATTCGTTCGATGATCACCGTACGACACAAAGGGTGGCACAGGAGATATGGGCGAAACACTTGATATGGGCTTTTTCCGCTACAGTGCCATAGAGCTTCCAACTGATAGCGAAACGTTTTCTGGTAGCCCAGCCCCAGAAGGCTCTCTCGGTAAAAAAAAGCAGTTTTGCAGTGATTCTGGCATCCCACCCAGGCTAGTGGCACTGACGATCAGGACGCAAGGTGCTCCGTAGAAATTAATTATTAGTTGCCCTCCGTTGTGATCTGCCTGAATGGAAAGGTAAATCTGGAATTCCGAAAGCGAGCAAAGGCATGCGGTAAACATCATTCGTTGAGTCATTGCTTATAGACGAGTAAGCGATAATGCAGGGGGCCCGACATCAGTCGATCCTTGTCGAAATGCGCAGCAAATTCAACTTCACAGCCCTGAAATGAGCTAGAAACGCTGGAAGTCACTTTTTGAAGAACTGTTTTCAGGCGGTGTTTTTTGGCCTGTCTCAAAAATACAAGTGTTGAATACAAGTCTCTTGGGTTGGTCGAGCTAACAGCCCGACAGACAAGCGCGAAGGAAACCAACGGAGAGCAGAGATAACATCAAGGAAACTGGAAGACTGCCAGAAGGAAGAAGTTAGCCTCTTCCCATAAGATAAGTGAATTTCGAAAGATTTTACCCAACACTGTTGGGTTCTACCCATGTCTTGAACTGACTGGGACCACCTCTAGTGTAAGTGGATATCCTATGCCTTCGACAAATGCGGATATCCTCTGAGTAGAGGCGACAACCCGCAGCCTCTTAGCTCCGATTTTTCAATGCCTGTTCAAGCTAATGATAGTGTAGTTCCGCTGTGAACGCTCGATGACTTCAGAGTTTTGGTACTGGAAATAAACTCATTCTTAATCTATGTGTATGTCCTTTATTGAATTCAACCGTAACTGCCTTCTCCCCAAATAAACAATATCTATGCTGTGGAGGTAGGAAAAGTTTTTTTACATTAATGAAATCCTCATGCATCATTTAGAATAATTATTTTGCACTTCATTCCCTGGATTTTCGTTTGCAGGCATTTATTGGCTGCCTCGTACATTATGTAAGCAGCTACCTCTGTTGGACGAACGATAAGATTTGGACTCTCTCATCAAACACAGCTTACTAGTGTGATCGATTCGTTATCGTATTAGGTTGTGGGGAAAGTTTCCTTCCACTCACGTTGGCGTTTCGCAAAATGTTTGAAACTGTTCTGGAACCTTCTCCCAATAAATGCGTATCTCTGCCATAGTGGTAAAGGAATATGACGACATTTACTACTGTCGTCATATTCCTTTACCACTATGGCAGAAAAAGTTGTTCTCGAATGCAAGCATGTTCGACGGCTTCTGCTTGACGAGTTTAAAAACCAAAGCCGAGCAAGAGTCGCGGTGGATAACATATGTGGAACGATGGGTCCCACCATAGTCTCCTGCGGCACAGCGAAAGTGTGGTTCCGGAAATTCAAGAACGGAGATTTTTGCACTGGGGACCAACCACGGTCTGGAAGGCCAGTTGCAGTGAATGAGGAACACCTTCTGAATTTGGTTGAGAGAGATTCCAGCGTTGCCAGTGAACTGGCAGCGGAACCAGAGTGCAGTCCCCACCACAGTTCAATACCTGCGTAGCCTTGGAAAGAAATACAGATATTGTGCATGGATATCGCATGAACTCAGGCGCCACCAGCTACAGGTACTTAGGATGCGTGCATGAACTTTACGGCGGAATTTTTCTTGGCTCGAAAGCCTGGTCACTGGCGACGAAAATTGGGTAGTCTACGTTAACCGCACGCGATAGCGTCAGTGGCTCAGTTGCGGCGAAGCAGGAATTCCCACGGCGAGAGCCAGACTTCACCCAAGAAAGGTAATGCTGAATATCTGGTGGAATTTCATTTCATTTCATTTCATTTAGACATGTGGAACGGGCACATGTAAAGCGACACAGCGTGAGCACACTCACCATCGCACCGAAGAAAAAGTATATTAGAAAAATCGATAGATAGATAACGAACAGAACAAAGAAAAAATCAACAAAAATCAATCAACACAGAAGACTTAAGAAGGATAAGTAACACAACCACAGAAAGTTTCGCAACAGAAACACAAAGCGATAGGGAAGGACTATCAAAAAGCGCTACGGAAAGCAGAAGAAGACAAAGAAAATTTAGCACATGAGAGTCACTGGGAAGAATTCAGAGGAAATTCTTTAAAATCCTTGTCGTATGGGACCATGTTGCGCAATGGTGCGCGACAGTATTATTTCGATCAGAGTGACATTATCGTCGTCCAAACTTTGCCTAGGGAGATTATTTAAGATGCTGATGAACACAGTGGCGATGTCTGTTTGGTAAATTACGACCGGCTACCACCCATATTGATAACTAGTGTTGTGACCACCTTTGCCAAAACTCCCTGAATGGAGTTATTTGAGGTGCTGGCCACAAATCTGATATCCTCTTCTCAAATTTCGCTCGATTACGGTAAGTTGCGAGTGGCATTGCTGCGTGAGAATATATCAGAGGCAACCTATTATGGCGTCGACCAGCTATCCATTGAACTTCGGAGTTATTTTTGAGACTTCATTCAATAAAGGTAACAAACAGGCATGAATACAGATTTTTTTTATTTACTTGGATGCTATCAAACGTCACGAAGGAGATCAACTTCACAAGTAAAGTCCAGACGGAAACCTTTTTTATTTTTTGATCGGAGTCAGGAGCCATGTCGTCACATTCCAAGCTATCGGGTGCTTCAAGATCGCTGCTTAGCATCAAGTCGTCAAAACTTTCGTACCATTCGTCGACAATGTCATACAGAATGCTCATGATGACGATTTCTGATGGCTATTTATTTATTTATTTATTTATTTATCAACGTCAAGACGAGTACATAACATGTGGGAAATAGGAAAGAAACAGCAACAACCGTGGTAGAAGAAAAATAAACTTAACAAATCATCAAAATAGAAGGCTAGCAAGAGGCAGCGACATCCGTTGGCAGCGTAAAAAAGAAATATGTAGATTTGCTTTAGTCCGCAGTTTAGCGATAGATTTTAGCTCAATTTGCAAGAGGGCAAAACAATTGGTGCGAAGTTATTTATGTAGCAGCAACTTTCCCTTTACTAATATGTCAAGGTTTCAATGGCAGTAAAGCTAATCTGCTTGTCCGCATCAGCCAGCTATGACGCCCTGTGGTAGATGCCAGAACTTCGGCACATGGGTACGCTGGCCGCCCCATGGAACTGACATCTAGGAGAAGCAGCAATTTAGATCACACAAAATACACAACGCAGCTGCAGTCTGCCACCAGAGAGGACAATTATTTGTACCGTATTGTTAAAGCCCGACCGCAAATAACGCAGATCTGAATCAATTTCAAAAACAAGGTGCATTTCTAGAATTTTTCAGTCTAAGTTCCGCATCAAAAAGCATTTTTTTAAATTAGACCGTCAAAATTGAAAAAGGGGAGGGTCATTGCGGAGAAGAAAGGTTCAGGGAATATTGCAAAAACAAAACCAAAATTTTGAGAGTGGATATCAGATTCGTGGTGTGCATTCTAAAAATTGAATTTATGCAAAGCTAAGGTGACGAGATATCGTGTCACGCGCGCAATGCGCGCTGTCCCGCGGGCCCGACGTGCGAAAAATGCGCGGTCGTCAACGTGTTAAAAGTCACCATGCGAAAAAGTATGGCAAAGCGTTTATCTAACTTCGCGTATTCCGCGCCGGCTCAACAGACAAAGTAATTGGAGCGGACAGAACTCCCGGCCCGAGGAACCTGCAGCTTTACAGCGGCACCCTCGTTATGGAATCACACGTCACGAAAAATCTACTTCCAGTCAGGTGGACTAGGTAGTGCAGCGCCTTGCAAACCATAGTAAGATCGAATTTCTTCCATCATGTGAATAGAGGTTCCAAACTTAGCTGCAGATTCCCTACATTGTGGTTCGGAATATAACTGTAGTTTATATGCCTTGGCCTGAAGAATAGTTTTCTAGTAGTGAAGCTGTTCTGGACACATTCCAAAACGTTAATATTTTAATTTTATTTGGACTAAAAACAGAAGTGCCACACTCGAGAATAGAAGGAACGTAAATTTTGCAGGCCTTGATTTCAAGTTTAGTAGACCAGAACCAAAAAAGATTGCGTACCCTGCAAGTGGCCTTCGACGCAGCTTCACTAGAGTGCTTATCAAAATCTAAGTTTTCAGAGATAAAGAAACCGAGATCCTTAGCTTCAGGAACCAACCATATTGAACGCCTTCGATAAAATAGGGCATTTTATTGTTGTTCTCACGTAGGTGAGGCATTTTAGTTGTATCTTTCGCCAACGGGAGATCCCCTAGTGTTGACCCACTTGGCCACTGCCGAGATTGCTTCCTGCAGTTTATCCACCCCTGCGGGGTCTGTGGCACTATTATAAATTTTGTGATCATCTGCAAAAGCCTTGCAATATATAGCTCAACTGAATTTATAAGTGATCATACTTTCCTAGTGTAAATGTCGAAGAGGGACACCACTACGCAATTTCAGCAGAAGACAAGCGGCCCCTGTAGTTGACCCTGAACACGCACTGGCATAAAAAGAATTCTAGACATTTCACTACTCTACGGTAAAGACCCACGGCGGCCAACTGCTCCAAAAGTTCGTTATGAAGAACCCTGTCAACGGCCTTCTCAAAGTCGAGATAAATTACATCAATTCCGTGACAAGATAGCATCTGGGCGGTAGTCGAGCCTCCTTTAGGCCGGGGGCATAATTCTGTCGCCGCGATGTCATAGCACCATTTAACTCAAGATCTTTCCGCTGCGCACGATCGAATAATCGAAGGAAACATCGCCGCGGCTGCCGTAACAGTGGCAGCCAGCATACGCGATGGCATCCCGCGTCCATCGCGGGCATGGCATACTTTTACGCGCCGCCGCGGTGTTTAGCGTTGGTCTTTTGAAGATCGCTGTCACGCTCCCTTGAAGAGCGATGAGCGATGTGACGAACGCTGAGGACTCCACGTCCTTTCGTGTCGCTCCGCACCATCGCGCCATGGGAAGTATGCACGAGGCCACGAGGTACGCACGAAACCCAAATTGTTCGGATGAAATTGTGGAATTATTATTTAAGTGGCCACTGTTAATTCTTTGAGCATCTTCTCCAATAGGCGCGTCAGGACAGAAGTAATGCTAATACGTGAGAAATTATGTGGATTGTTGAAAGGGCCTTTTTAGGCAAAGGGATAATGAAGGCCTTCTTCCACTTTTTGGGTTCCTCTTCTCGCGTCATACGTAAGTTGAAGAGATTTCGCTAGCAATCTTTGAAAGTAAAACTACGGTGTGCCGTCGGGCGTGAGGAAAAGGGCTTAGGCCAAGCGAGAAGGTGCTTCAAAATAGGTTCTTGATGAAGCCAGAAAGTCTTGCGTTTGGGGACACGATGGAAGAGAGCAGTGAATGGGCGGTTGCGCCGAACCTTAATCACTCCGTGGGCGTTGGAATACAGCCTCAAAAGTGTTGGCTAAATCCTCATCTCTACCATGGTTGCTGTAGAATTTAACTCCTGTTTCACTAACGAGTACTGGTGTTGATTGTTTGGCTTTTAACTTAGCATTTATCAAGCGGAAGAAGTCGTTAAGATTTTTCAAGCCACTAGTTTTCTTTTCGAGTGAAGCGCAAAACTTCACCAACTTTTTACGGAATCTTTGGAGAGAATATTGAAGTGACCAAAGGTTTCATTTGACGGAGTAAGAACAGCTTGCTTTCAGGCCTCTTGGTCAGTGAACAAGGTATCGCGGCCAGAAACGCTGGGAGACAGGCTTCCTGGAACACGGAACGTTGGTCTCAATGCAACGTTTAAGAATGGAAATTAGTAATTCGTCCACTTCGTCAACGGGGTTAAGGGTAGATGGTGACCCAATCCAGGCAACTTGACGTAAGTAGGCGATAATGTAGCTGTAGTTGGCCTTATCGAAGTCCCTCAGTAAATGTGCCAAGCTATTAGACAAGTTGACTCAGAAAGAGAATTCTACGGTGGAGTGGTCGCTAGTACCGATGGGAGACTTAACCGCGACATTCCTATCTAAGGCTGTCCTGTTAGATAAAGCTAGACCTAATATGTTGTTACCTCTAGAACCTGAAACGACGAGATTCGAGAATCCACGAGATAAGCATATATCAACGAACTCAGTAGAAGATGTAGACTCCCTTCCTGTTGCATCAATCAAGGATTTGCGTTGCTAGGTTGCTGATCGTATTCAACAATTGCAGGTTGTTGCTGCTTGGACAAGAGGGAACGCGATACACTCCAATAACCACAAACTCTCTTTACCGAGAATAGTGTCACAACACAGGATTTCATAACAGTCCACAGCAGATTCACTCAAAACTAATTCATAATAATAGGAAAAGGATTCCACACCTACTTTTTTCGGTTTCCCGCATCTAACGAGATCATATTCCAAATTTTTTGTTTCGCAACAGAAACCCAGTACCGAGGGTGCTAATCACTGAGCCAGTGTCAAGTAGTGCTAGGTAACTGCTACTTGACAGGCTAAGGTGCCCTACTATTGGGCCTTCAAGTAGCTCACTTGATTCGTCACTGTGATTCACTACTGCCATACCAAGACCGCGGACCTGCTTGATGAGATGTGAAACGGCTGATTTCTCTGCCTTTTGACCTGCTTCTGGGCCCTGAATTTGGTTAACTCCGGATCTCTGAAATCTCTGCGGACAATCCTTACTAATGTGCCCGCAGCTCGCGCAGTTATAGCATTTTCCACTCTCGCCACTTCACTGATGCGGGTCCATCCTATTCTGACGTGGAGATGTCTGGGGATTCCCTCGTCGCATCCCGATTTCATTCCTTTGGTCCCAGTTCTCCTTGACTAGCTCTTCCCGATGTAATCCACCAAAGTGATCTGGTTCCTTATTCATTGCCGAGTCGCTGTACTTGGCTGCCCTGTTTCTCCAACTAAAGGACATCTCCTTTCTGCTGATGTTGAGCATGAGCTTTGATTGCTCGGTGCTCAGGGCTAACTGCTTGGCTTCTTCGTATGCCTTAAGATGTTCCACTTTATGCAATGCGCCTACTAATTGAAAGTGTTCAGGCCAATCGTTTAAATTATCCAAGACCATTTGTGCGAACTTGAGGGACCTATCCTCCACGGTGCCCTCCGGGTAGACTTGACTTCCGGTTTTCTCTACCGCTACGCAGAATTCCGCCAGGTCTTGAGTTTGTCGGATTCTCAAGTTTTTCAACTCCATCATGGCCCTTGGTCCACCAGCCGTTGAGTCCTGCGCCAGAAGTCTTTACATCTCTTGGACCACTCCATCAAACCCTCGTTCCTTTATGTTCACTGGAAGGGCCATAAAAATATTTTTAGCTCGACCTGCATATAGTCATCTGCAGTTATGTCTATAAGGGTAATTTCACACCTCACCACCTCTTCATACTTCCTTATGAACCTCCTCACGAATTCATCAAAGTTCTCCTTCTTAGTTCCTCTAAATATCCCAGGATCAGAGCACGTCATAACCTCTAAATAGTTTGCTAACTGCTGTGAAGCCAGTGCACCTGATTGTCCATAGCCGGCTCCAACACTGTCAGATTTTCCCAATCCCACTCGAGGCTCCTGCATATTGCAGTCCAGTCGATTATTCCTTTCCCTCGAATACATATTTGTGCAGTAGCTTTTCATCCACCTGAAGCGTTGGCATCCGATAAGGCCTTCCTTACCTTCTTTCTTCCTCAAGCACTCCTGAAGCCCAGACATTTACGATTTGATCTGAAACACACCAGTGTTTAGCATTCACAAATCTCCCACAAAACTTCTCAATTCCTTTCCATGGTTGTCACATAGTACTTCCAGCCCTCTGCCGACTCTGTTCCTTTCTGTAATGGCATCTCTCTCATCCTTTCCAACAGTTCATGAGATATTCCCACTCGACCTGCACAGTCTCTCAAAATCTTGTCGAAAACCGCAACACTTGCTATGAATTCTTTCTCTATCTCGCCTTTGTTTTCCTTTGATATACGTGACTCAGATAGTATATCAGTCACCTTCTCTTTCAGATCCTTTAAAACTTTCATACACGCCGTAGTTTCCATATCTGATTGAAGCACCACGTTCTCCTCAGCTCTTACCTGAGAGTTTTTGCCATGGTCTTCGTTGAAATCCATTTCGCTCTGTTCTATTCTTGGACCAGAAGAAAGCAATTGTCCGAAACAGTCTCACTTAATTGGCTGCTTTCCACCTTGCAGCACTACCGGCTCACGCAAAGCACGACCTCACTTTCGCACGGCTGTGGCTTTCTTCTTCACTGACACCTCAGTAGCTCCGGGTACCCTTGCTTTACGGTAGCCTCAAAGCAACGTTGAAACCACCACACGACGTTACGTAGTCGTAGACGGGCTTAAGAAGTCGATACTACATTACTGCGTAGCCGGTTGATCGAATTCGAGGCGCACTCAGCTGTAACCCCGTGATAGGTAAACGAGGATACCCACTAATTCGTGTCAAACTCACAGTCAATAATCAAATTGGTTCGGCCCCATGTGTTGGATCTGGGCGAGCTGAAGCACGTCGTCGTCGTCGCGATCCTCGTGGCCGGTGCACAACCATAACAACTAAAACACTCTGACGAACTCCTTATATACCATATTTTCCACGCCCACTTAGCACGATTGATTTCTTGCACTGTATTGCCCTAAACGCCCACGGCGCCTACCAGCGATCTCTTTGTGGTGCTCCTATACTACCTTACTGCGCTCTACCCTTCAGCGGCACGCTGTAGCGTAGAGCGCCTACCCGCAGCCTTGCACGACAGAATGTGCGTTGCATACTCGTAGAGATCGTGGAGGGGAACCACAATGTATAGTTGTACTCATGTGTACTGATCACGTTGTGTGAGCTTCTTGGGGAATACTACCGCCTTTCGTTCAGGCTGCGATAACGGCAAAGCCAACAGAACCGGCCAACATTGACTAGTGATATCGATCCTCCGTCTGAAACACTATATGCTGGAGTGAAAAAGGTACCAATGTCACAATCTATTAGTGGTATGATCGCGTCCATCGAACTTCTAGAGATGCATGCGTACTGCTTAGGTGTGCAAGTCTAGAAAGAGGAGTCAACCCGTACCGTATCTTTCATTTCTGCGAAATTTTACACAATAATCATGGAACGAAATGTATAACCTTGCCCTTCTGACTTTCCCTGAGAGATAAATGCACAAGTTATGAGTGCAGTAATGAAGGAACAGTACCCCAACTTGATTCCTAGCTCATGAGTCCGGGACCTTCTCCATTGTTAAAGATCGGTCCCCCCACAGCCCACACTTCGAAAGGCAATATTGTACATTCTTAACTGTTGCTATAGAACGGAGGAATACCCATGCTACACTTTGTTATTGTTGCATCCAGTCTTGCATATTCGTGATAATCTACTAAAATAGTATGTTTAATTAATTGATTGATTAATTAATTAATTAACTAATTAATTAATTAATTATTAGGGCGCAGATGAAAGCCATAAACAGTGTTGAAAATAACAACAGCAAACAATATGTGACTCAAAATTATTCATAAATCAAGCAATACAACACCGAGAAGTTGAAAGTAAAATTACATATATCTCTACGTCTTTTGTCTTCAAACGCCCTTGGCCGGTCATTTAATGAAGTGAGTTTCAATCAACAGAGCTACCTTTTAAAAAAGTTAGCTTCAGATATTACACCAGCTTCAAGGTGCAATAAAAAATGCCGTCTAAGGACTTTTCAAAAGTTCTTGCAAATACCGAGGTGATGCTGACAGCTTGACAGTTTCTTGGATCATTTTGTGGAGCCTTTTATGAAACTGGAGTCACAACCGCATGCTTCCACCTGGCAGGGGTGGGTTTCTGCTCTAAAATAGTTCGGATTGAAACTCATCTCTTCTGCCGTTGCTAGAAATATACGATTTAATAGAATGGTGATGAAGCGCTAATCCCTATAATATAAAACATAACGAAATGTAAAATTCAAAGAAGTGAAGAAAGGTTTAAAAATAATAGATTTTTTTAAATAAATTAAAAGAATGTCACAAATGTCAAAAATGTCACAAATGTCACAAATGTCTATGTCACAAATTATAAAACATTAAAAGGTTTGTTTCACCACTGCCTTTAGACGAACCTTTGTATAATGCTCCTCCCGTGGCTCTTCAGTGAAGAAGAGGAGCATATTTTAAGGTATCTTTGAAATCTGTTTATGTGAGGAGAGATAGAAAAATGGAAAGGAGGAGAGGTCAGAAGAAAAAGAAGAATAGAATAGAAGAGAAAGAATGAATGTGAAAGGATAAAGAACTACACTCTACATGAGAAAGTTGACTTCAAAAAGGAAAACAAAGAAGGAGTAGAAAATTTTTTTAGAGTAAACGAAAAGACATAACCTAAAGAGGTATCAGAGATGTTCTTATAAGTTGAAAGGGATTAATTAAAAGGTGTATTTATATATATAATTAATATTTTTAAATATAATTTTTATAAAAATCACTATAATTATTATATTATGTATAATTACAATCTACTATGCATGGTCAACCATCTGGTATACAACCAAAACAACTACCGTAATCCCTCAAGTAATCACCATCATCAACACCTCCATCGTATTATAATCACTGTTTAAAATTGAGCGACTTACCACTTAGCCAATCACAGCACTCCGTAGGGGAACATTTACAAATAAGGAAGTGTAACAATAGACTGTTATATATATATAGTGATATCCAAACTAATTCTCATTTATAATTCAAATATGGCAAAACTGGTTGTATCATTGAGAAGGGTTGCATAACTAATCTTAGTGTAGAAAAAAGAATATTGTAGAATATTATTAATTTATATTGTATATTAAATAAATATAATACGCAATTGTAACAAATAAAAGATTTGACAGATTTTCCTTCTATGTATTATTCATTCATCAAAAGTTTTCCGTAAAAATATAGATAGATTGTCTCCAACTTTATGAAATTTGAACTTATAATATATAAATCTGTGTTTATATAAACATTTAATTATGTTCGAAATAATGAACTCTTTTGAGTATCCGTTATGCTTCTTGTTATTATTTGTTAAGACCGCCTATGGAAACTCTGCCTCACGTCAAATTCTAACATAAATTTCGAAACCTCCATTCTAGGAACGAACTTTGTGTTATGGCCGTTTCCTTTTCATTCTTGGCATTTCTGCAAAGTCATGGATTTTCCGCAAACTCGATGTCTCCCAAAACCTGAAATGATAGATCCGCTTCGGCAGACTTGCCGAGTGCAATGAGAAATAACCTCACCCACTTACGCTCCTACCCTCATACAGTTGGGCTTCATGCAGCTGCAGTGATGCGTGCAGTGCAGTATGATGCCATAGTATGGATCGAATGAATACCATGAACCAATGTGTCGGACTTGGAAATATTTTTAAAAATAAATCCAAATTAATGAGGGGAAAACTTAGGGATAAAAATTAAGGATGTTGTCAAACTGTTGTAAGCAAACATAAGAACGCCGAAAATAATCCTGAAGAAGGTAAATAAAAAAGGTAGAACGGGTACAAGTAAATCACAAGGACTGCAAGGAGGCCTAATGAGAGTACTCTCAGATCTTAAGGAATCGCAAGTTCCTAAAATGTGTTGTTGAAATCTATTCTGGTTCTTCTTCACCTCTCGCCTGCCACATACACGCAGATGTCGTCGTGGCTGCGGTAGAGGATGTCGCACTGGTGGCGGGCGGCGAGTCGGAAGACGTAGCCGCGGAGTTGCCGCGTTGCGGCATAGGTCGCCGCAAGCAATTAACGGTGACATTCGAAAGTTCAGACCTTTATCCCGATCCGTCGACTGGAATCGCTTCAAATGACGTTAAGAAATAACGAAGAACAATGTCGCTGGTTCTCTAAAAAAATCATCAACAAATATTAGCAAGAAGGCATGATAGAGGCCTTCAGGTCTTCTGAAGAGGACGCTATAGGTGAATACTATACGCCGCATTCCGGCGTATGGAAACCTTCAAAGGACATATCCTTGAGGATAGTCTTCAACGCGTCCTCTAAGAGAATAGGAAAGCTCTCCCTGAATGACAAGATGTACAAAGGAGAAGCATTCGTGAACAAAAATACACGACATTTTGCTTGCATCGCGGGATAGCAAAGTCATACTCATGTGTGATATCGAAGCCGTACTCACCCAAATACGCTACTCAAATCACAGAGACCTATGCAGATTCCTGTGGCTGAACGATCAAGAGATAACGTAATCCACTACAGGTTCAAGAGGCTCCCATTCGGGGTAACGGCCTCTCCCAACATCCTGAATATGGCTCTCTCAGCGTACCTCAATAGCTCCAACCCAGAGCTAGCTAAAAAGATATCAAGTATAAAGATATCAGTATCAAGCAGTCTCTACGTAGACAATATTCTGCTACGTGCTCGAACAGAAAGCGAAACTTTGGACAAATACCATGAATCAGAAGCACTATTCGCAAAGACTGGGATGAATTTGAGAGATTATACCTCAAATTCCAGTAAGTCAATGCCAGCATTCCAGAAAAAGGTAGACTAGACGCTGCGCACGTGAAACTTCTTGGAGTCCAATGCAGTACCAAAACAGACTCATTCACGGTAACGAGGAACTTCCGTCAAACACCTAGTCTAACGAAAATAGATATCGTGGGCCAAATCAACGGCGTTTACGATCCGTTAGGGCTAGCTGCTCCGCTATTAGTCAACCTAAAATCAATGGTGAGACAAGTATTTGACACTGGAGTTGACTGGAGAACTAAGCTCGACGACTCGATAAGAAACAAGTGGAACTGGCTATGTGCAGAACAACGTAACAATAATCTTGTTACGACCTCTCCAGTTAGGTGACAAGATTCGCCTCTGTTCATTTGCGGATGCCAGAATGTCGCGACAGCAGCGTGCACGTACGGGCAAAACATAGCAACAGGCTCAATAACGGGCCTAATTAGTGGCAAAACCCGACTCACGCCAAAGTGGTGGTTCTATGGTGGCTAAAATCATTCAAAAGCCTGTCAATCTTCGTGGCCAATACCCGTGATCGCATTCACCAAATCGTGAGAGCGATCGAGGATAATGGCATCAGCGTCTTATTCCATCACGTCGAGACCACCTGTAATCCAGCGGATCGGGCACAAGAGGTTTAACTACCGTATCCATCAAGAATCATGACTAGACCTGCGGTCCTCGATGGCTACAGTTCATCTGCGATACCCGACCAGTAAAATCGATCAAGACTATCGTCCAAAATTCATCAGAAGACGGAGAAGGCGAGCCAAAAACCGGTGTCGTTGACACTAGCTACACCATTGCAGAAATACGCAAAAAAACCGCCAAGTTTGCTAGACTTGACCCGATTTTCAAGCTTCGTCAAAACAACCAGAACAAATTCTCTAGCCGAAAAAGGCTTGAAAAACTGGGACAGTTTAACAAACAAATTCCGTTCAGTGAACATCAACCTAGTGGTAGTGTCCAATTCAGTGCAGAAAAGAATGTCACGGCCAAAGACATAGAGGTTACTGAAAAAATAATCCTTAGTCAGAAACAAGGCCATGGGAACCTTACAGACCTTTAAAAGCGCTTTTCTGACAAACAAGCTGCCGGTGGTGTTTACTACGAGGTGTTTACGACCATAGTTGTTTACGACCATGACGCTTCCACTGCCGGGTGGTTACCAAAGGACACCTATTTGACGAGGTTTTGCAAGACGTCACCACGACTATGACGAGCCGCCGCTGCTGGGTTCAGAGAACATGTGAAGCGTTGCAGAAGAGGTCTGCGCCGCGGCACGGCTCACGTCGCATTACCTGTGATGGAAGACGTCGATCCGCCACAACCGCTTGCTTCTGCTTTGGGGGGTCTTGCTAGTGTGTTCTTCTTCATCCACCTCCCTACACATTAGCAACAGCATATGATGGCCTAAGGCGTTTCGACCGGGCACTTTCCGTGGTGGGTGTTGCATGATTTTCGCGTCGAATTGGACACCTTTTAAAATAAATTGGACAGTTTTCAAACCAAATTGGACACTCTTCCAAGCTGCCCGATGAACTCTGAAATCAAATTTAACGTCTTACAAATCGAGACGAGCTTCTTACAGGTCAAACTGCAGGGTCTTCAAGACGGTTAGAATATTTATTTATTTTTTAAGAAAAAAAATCTGCATCGAAAGACTGAATTGCGCCATGCGCTCGAAAATTTCAACGTGGCTTTCGTTTGATTTCACACGATCGTTCGTTTGGTTTCACACGTAATCCATCTGGGTGGGCGTTGTGTGATTACGATGGCCGACGCAAGGTTTATCAGATAAATATTGGCTTCCCTTCAGACCTTATATCGATCGATATTATCGATCGTTTCACCTCTGTTATTGGTTCTCTCCCAGACCTCATCGATCGGAGTGGGTGTTGCGTGATTAGCTTAGATCTCGATCAAACAATATAGCTCGTCTCGATTTGGAAGTTTCGATTTCATTGCAAAGTTCACAGGTCACATCAAAAGACTGGATCGCGCCATGCACTCAAAAAGTTCAACGCAGTTGGTGTTCCTTTCCGAAATGCATCACATCTCGTGGCTTAAAGCACGACGACTGCCTGGACAGAAACGTCAGAAAGTCGAGTAGGCTTGACGAGCTGCAATGGGCTATGAAAAAACCCTAGGGGTGAGGAATCATACCTAGCTAGGTTTGGGCTACGTTCCCAGCATGGCCAGCCATACCCGAAGCCGGCGACGGACGCTGGTAGAACATAAAACAGCCTGCAAAAGATATCAAGGTCTCCATCTGGGCGCACCTGACATGTCTCCTCCGCCGCTAATAGAGCTGTCGAATGAAACCATTCCAAAACACAGGATGCGACTTCATGGGTGCCTTCACATCGAAAACCCAGGAGAAGATGTACGTCACACTGTGCACCTGCATGACAGCTCGAGCTGTCTATCTCGAAATCGTCGAAAACATGTCCACTGGCGCGTTCTTAAACAGTCTAATATGATTCTTACCTAGAAGAGGTGTGCAGAAACTGATCCGTGCTGACTGCGGGACAAAGTTCAAACCTGGAGAATAAATCATAGCCCCCATGTTTGAAAACGACGAAGCAACGGGTAACTCTATAATGTCGTACAGCACGTTAGAGAGAATTAAATGGTTGTTCAACCCAACAACCTCACCCTCGATGGGTGGCGTCTGGAAACGACTAGTTGCCTCTGTTAAAAAAAGCGCTAAACAAGTGTTTCGGGTGAAAAAGAATGAGCTTCGTCGAAATGCAATGCACAGTAACGAATCGAAGCCATACTAAACAAGAGACCCCTGACTAAGCGACATTACGGAGATTCTCGTTCGGCCTGTCGATTTCCTTCAAGGGAATCCCAAGTTCCGGCTTCCTGAAGAATCATCGGACACCAGTGGCGATCCCATATGATCCCGAATTCATTCAGTCTCGTGAACAAGCAATGGAAGCTATCCGTTTTCCCGAAAATTCCGCTAACAAGTTTTGGGAACGCTGGAAGTCCGAATGTTTGGTGCTCCTCGGAGAAATGCAAAAACAAAAACTAAGACAACCAAAGCACGCAAATAGGTCTAGCCCGAAGTAGGGAAAGTTGTGTTGATCGAACACTTATCACACTGATCTAATTTTATTATTTATTTATTTATTTATTTATTTATTCAAGGCATAGACAGACACAGACAACTGTCTAGCATGTAAAATGTAAACAAACGAACAAAACATCACAAATTGACCACTCGAACACAAGTCAGGTAAATAACAAACCACAGGGATCATTTCTTGAGTGTTTGGCATTCAATCTTTGACAAACATTCTACAGGCTTGAGCAGAGAGCCTCTCTAAATATTCATACTTGCCCAGTAGCAGGTTGAATTCCTTGAGAATGCGATAGGTTAAGAAATCTGATCTGATTCGCGATTTAACAACTGGGACTCGCAGCTTCAACTTTCCTCTCACGGATCTTGTCAACATCCCATCAGGGAATTTATTTGTGTCTATGGAAGCCTTATTTGCAACAATTTTGTTTAACATGACAAAATCAGCAATTTTTCTTCTCTTCTTTAGCGAAGAAAGACCAAATAGCGAAGCCCGTTGAGTACCGTTTGGAATAGAACTATAATCTACTGAGAAGCATCTCATCATAAGCTTCCTAGTGAAACTATTCTGAATGCTTTCTACAAGGTCTATATCTTTCTTTTTCGTTGGATTGAAGACTGATGTCCCACTTTCCACTATAGGTCTTACGTAGGTTTTGAAACCACGTATGTAAACCTCGGGAAGCTCGGATTTCAAAGCCCTAAATAGCTAATAGATGCGATAATTGGCGTTTCTTACTAAGAGACTGTAATGCCTGGAAAAGCATAGATCGTTTCTTATTATATAACCAAGATCTCTAGCTTCATCAGTTGTAGTTAAAACCTGACCGTTAATTCGATATTCCGGAGTTTGGGCACGGTTTTTAGGACCGATCATCAGAAGATGTGTTTTCTCAATTGAGGCAACTCCCATATTTCTGCCGAGCGACTAATGAAGTCGATCGCTACCTGAAGAGACATTGAATCCGCATCATTGTCAATCCTTTTGTAGACCTTAACATCATCTGCATACATTTTACATGTTACACCTAAATTAGTAAGACAGTCTGGAAGTTCATATGTGTACAAAAGAAACAAGATTCGGGAAAATACTCCTCCCTGAGGGACTCCGCTTAATGCAGGAAAAATCTTGGAGTACTGGCCTTCAATCTTTACTTGGTAGGTTGTCCTAGATAAAAATTGCCGAGTCCAATTTATCACCATAGGATGAAGGCCTATCGCTTCCATTTTCAGTAACAACTCATCTATTAGAACTCTGTCAAACGCTTTTTAAAAATCAAAATATACTACATCAGTATGTTTTTTATCCCCAAAACTCTTAGACCAGTAATTTAGTGAACTAAGGACAGCAGTTTCCACAGATCGCTCTTTGAGAAAGCCAAACTGATTTTCAGAGACAATTTTGTTGATTTCGAGATGAGCTAGGACGTGCTTTTTAAGGATCTTTTCGAAAGCTCTCGCAAAGATTGAGGTGATGCTAACAGGCCGATAGTTCCTGGGGTCGTTAAGTGGAGCCTTTTTAGAGATGGGGTCACAAAAACATGCCTCCATCTTTCAGGAACTTCCGCTCTGGTGTAACTAAGGTTAAATATACTTTCCAATGGGAAGGCTATATAGTAAACAACGTTCTTTATAAAAACAAGAGGGATGAAATCCGGAGAAACCGAATAAGACTTAGGCCATTTAGATAATACCTCAATTATTTCTTCTCTGTAAAACTATATAGTAGATTCCATACGTGGAAATCTTGGCTACGTCTCATCATCGTTCATTACACGTCTGCCATCACCGATTTGCCCGTTGTTGTATGCTTTTTGAAATACTTCGCCTAACAAGTCTGCTTTGCCCTTTGGCGAATAAACCAGTTCACCTCCTTCACTGATCAGACCAGGAATTAAGCTGTCACTCCCAGTACGCGATCTGATGAACCTATAAAAAGTTGTCTTGTCTCTCGAGCTAGTCACCTTCCTTTCTAAGTAAGTATTGTAACGGAGAAGGGCCTTTTCCAGTTTTACGGAAACTAACTCGTACGCAGACCAGTCTTCATCTTTGCTGGTGGAACGTGCCACGAGCAAAGATGAAGACTGGTCTCCATACAAAGATGTTCCAGCAGTACGAACGATGACGGTTTAATCTATTGATATGACCAGGGTAACTTTGTTCGTCATCATTTAGTTTTTTGATAGGAACATACAGTTCGATTGCATGGTGAAGGACCGCTAGCAACGTCTCGTATAGTTGGTCAACTGTTTTGCCCGAACTCATTATGCCAACCCAATCGATGCTTGTCATGAATATCCCGATTTGGTTATAATCGGCGTGTTTGAAATTTCGGACCCATCTCACTTCCTTGCTTTTATGCGTCAGGTCTAAGCAGAACGTAACTGTAGCATGGTCACTATTGCCAATGGGCGGCCCAGTTTGCACATCGCTGACAAAGTCTCGTTTATTACAGAACACTAGATCCAAATTTGAATTCCGTCTGGTAGGCGTTAACACCAACTGTAGGAAGCCATGACTTTCGAAAACCTTCATGAAGTTCTTGCATACATTACTGCTGCAGTCGACCATTAGGTCCGGAAGGTTAAAGTCTCCCAGAAGAACGGAGGTAATGTTAACTGAAAAAAATCACTAATAGCCTTCACTAACTGATGTGAAGTTGAGGCACTGCAGTCAGGGGTTCTGTAAACACATATGATACAAAACATGAGTAACCCATGCTTCAGGTCGCACACTAGAATTTCATAATCATTTGGTACTGACTCATTGAACACCTCAACATAAGAGAAGGCTTTTTTCAGCAACAGAAGTAGACCACCTCTTCTTTTGCAAAGCCGATCACATCTGACTCCCAAGTATTGATTACTGACACTTCCAAGAAGTGGTTTTAACTCATTAAGATTACTTAGCCACGTTTCAGTAAGTACGACCAAGTCAAAATTATATAGACACAGGTTCAATACTAAGCTATTACAGTTTTTAACCAAAGATTTAACATTTGTTACTAATCCTAAGCATTTATGCCGACGACAGCTCATTGGTTTCCGGCAGGATCACCATTGCACGCTGTCGAAGGTCTGCAACTAGCGACTGGGTTAGCAGTAGAAACTGGGGATGAAGAAGAACCCCGAGCAGCTTGATTTGGCTGCAATCTACCACTAACCTCACGCTGTTCCCTCCTGCGCATTCTCTCCTCCCATGTTAATGATGGGCGTAAGTACACCCCCTTGAGAACAGGAGAGAAGCGCAGGTGCGGAGCACGTTTTATCGCTAGTCGCTGGAACCTGCTAGCTGGGAGTACGACTTTGATCAATCGAGGCCTATTCTGATCAATTCTACCCATGCGATAAACCGAGCAGGGAGTACACTCAACACCTAAGTGGTTTAGAACCTCAACAACGAACTCAAAGTCATGAGTTGATCTTTCTGACGGTTTATATGAAGAGGACTCTGGCACATGCGAAATTACAATTGATCTTTCAATTTCGACATCCACATTTGCAGGATCAGCGTTGAGCTTAAGCTTAGGACCGGCATTTACTGCATCTACTCTGGAGTCCTCAATGTTAGCCAATTTCTCTTTCAAAGAACGGTTTTCCTCCCTCAGCAGACGAGTTTCCTCAAGGAGCTCCGTATTCCTTCTGGTCACCTCCTTCATCTCCTGCCTGGTTTCTATCATTAGCTCGACGATCTGCTTGACATAGGACGGAATCTTGCCTCTGGTCATTAACAACTGTAGCTGCCTGATTTGATCCGGCGTGTCGATTGCGGTCGATGTTCTCGGTGTCTCTGTAATAGAGCAGTGACGAGAAGAAGAGTTCATCGATCTGCTGGCTGCGTTTCTCGGCATGGAAAAACCGGCGTCGATTACAATAGGCAGTACCTTTTAGAGTGGCAAGAGAATAACGAAATGTCTTGCCTTCAATTCCGAGAATTCCGAGAGGAGACTGGCCCTACGGCAAAGTGGTGGAGATAAAAACCTCGGAAGACGGCCTGTCAGGTCGGTAAAGGTATTGACGTCTACCCACAAGATTATTCATCGACCTCTCAATAAAATCTATCCTCTCGAAATTGGGAGCTTAGACAAAGAACCTGTGAAAGAGCTGTCCAGAGAGAAAACCACGATACCATTCGCGGATAACACAAGACGAGAGAAGCTTCATCGCAACTCCAAGCAGCGAGTGATTGAGTTTTTTCGGAATTTGGACAGTAACATCCACCACTCACGCGCTTCACCTCCAATCGCAAAGACCTTTGCGTTTCTCGCAATTCTGTTATATCTATAATTGCGCTTGCAATAGCAGGAGCTACCTCGTCACTGTCGCACGCAAATGGAGAAGTGAGCATTCCACCGACCAATAGGCGGTTTGAGCTGTGCATTGACGATGAATGTCAAGCAATGAACAACAGCACTCGGCCAATCAGACACCTACTTCCAGTCTCCCCGGCAGAGCAAGTGGCTAAGGTTAAGCTGAGATTCCTTGAAGAAAAAAATCAAGAGCTAGGCAGAGTTTGTGAAAGGCCTAAGTTCTGCGATCACAAGCACTTGCTCTCGAAGACACTTCTAGGTAATCCCCATTGCTGACCAGCTGGAGCCGTGATGACAGCCCTCATAATGATCTATTCGATCATCGCAGTCATCCTAGCCATAGTCTGGGCTCCGATCAAACTAGCCAAAAACTGAAAAACCCCAGCTAGTAACAATTATTTCGTAAACTCACATCGAATCGAGGCTAGTGCTCCCAGCTTCGAACTTACACCACTAGGTGGAACAGCACTACTAGCAGTGTACATGGTACTGTGCATAATTTCTCCTACCAGTGCATGTCAACACGGCTATACGAGGCACTCAACTGGAATGCAAAGAGAAAAATCAATGCCACTTCGAATATAGCTGAGAACTACTATTTAACCGTCTGCAGCCCGAAATCTGTCTAGAAATGCTATACGCAAACAAGTCAGTAGGACGGATAACATTTACAAAACAAAGTGTGCTTAAAGATAACAGTTTTTCACCAGACCAACGGAAACCCACATTCACCACATTAAAAGGTGCGCCAAAGCAAGGTCATGCACCCCAGAAAAATGCAAGACGATTTCTTCAAATTAAATTATCTCCGAACTCCAACAATCAGTCAAGTTTCCTGGCTACTCGGGATACTCGAGTAGCTGTGGAAGATTCTTGTGCGGATGCTTTATGCCCTTGCCTACCTGCTGATTCTACAAAATTGCTCACATACCGGTCGATACCCGAGTATTCGAAGTCGTCAAGTGTACCCACTGGAGCCGGTTCGTAAGTCTTGACGTTGAAATGACAATTGCGAATTATACAGAGCCCTTCAGTCATTCTTTTACACCCTATGTGACTGAGACTCTTAGCAATCTCAACGTAGTAGTGGGCTGGGTTCAGACGCCAACTGGGTACAACAGACGCTTTGCTGTTTCCAGCAAACTATCGGTTGCCAGTAGCCTGCGACAGCTAGGTGCAAGCCGAGAAGCATTTCGCAAGCTGCAGAAATCGTATCAGGTGCAACTGCGAAAATTCTGTCCACAACTATCGGTGTCCTAAGGAATCGAGATACCAACTTCGGGAAACAGATCACCAACTACCAATGAAAACACTCTATGTCCTAATACGCTCCTACGAAAGCAACATTTTCGCAACGACCAAGAACGAGCTGCTAATGCTGAGAATCGAGCCTATCATCCTACAAAACACCGCAGAAATCGTGTCAAGCCAGGAACACGACAGCGAAGCATTGGGGCTCAGGGGATGCTATGACTGCGCCCTTGGCGCACACTTCATAGCCACCTGCGAGCCCCCATCTCAGGCCGTTATTACGGACAGATTTGACTCCCAGTGACTTCCAACATTTTCTAGTCAAATGTGGGCCAACGTATGAAAATAACAACGAAAAAAGTCCTTCATTTCGAACATCCAACAGTCCACGAACAGTGTTACGCACACGGCGCAGAGATTCCGGCCAAGCTCCTTCTTAACGGAACCCTTTACTATCACCTACCAGGGCCGCGAGGCTCCGCGTTCGATGCGTAATCACACGTTATACCACTGCATTGCCAATGGCTTGGAGACTTCACGGTTCCCAATATCGATCCACTACTGAAAGCTATCAAATCCACTGGAAAATCATAGTAGGAGCCATTGGGTCAGTAGCAGTACTAGGGATCGCTACCTACCTAGGAAAACCATAATCGTACTCCTGTTCTTGAAAACAGCCTACTTTATCGCTTGATTAGCGGTTAAGGGTAACATGGAGTACGATCTGCTTACCGTCGAAATTCCTACAGAGGAGCGCGAACACCCACCTATGATCACAGGTGTGCCATGCAGAAATGTAAGTAAAGGCACGAACACCGCATACGCACACAAGAAAAAGCGCCCACAATCGCACCGGGATGCTCATAATCGATACTTTCAAACCTGCGTCGTGCTTGATTGCGAGATCACGATGTCAACTGCATCCTCTCCAAAAATCAACCGCAATCAATTGATGCGCAAGCCGGTGTTCCACAATAGGACACAACCATAGGCGGTCACACCTCAAAAAATCAACCATTAATTGAAATAACCGACTTGGGGCCGTATGCTACATGGCCTGTATTTTCGCGCGACTCAGGGATGGTACCCGGCGCAAAAAAACCTCCATCCCCAAGTTTCGACGCTTATCACAACACCTTATGCACATCTCCGGGCCTCCTCCGGGGATGACTGAGATGGCAGAGTAGGGTAGAGAAGCAGAGGGTTCCGACTGGAGTACCACTATCACGACTGTGAGCTCCTCATATCGAGTGAATGAATTGAATGATTCAGCACCACAGTATTTACCATGCAGTGTTTGGAGAGATGTATTTTCACAGAGGGATCCACAGTGCAGAACAGTACACAATCATTTCTTGAGCCAAAAGTAATACGAAATCAGTTGAGCACCAAAGATTACAGCAGAAGTGTGCTTTTTTGTAGATTTGCTAAATCGAGTTTTTCTATGATTTGCGTAGAGTGGAAAGTGCTATTTTTCTCAAAGCGAGTTAGTGTTTCATCCACTGAAAAGACATATGTATATTTCATTAAATATCCCCTACTCTTTTTTATCAAATTTATGGTTAATTTTTCAAAAGTCCTTTCTGTGTGGGAATGCTTTCTGATTTGTAATTGAATTCTTTCCCAAAGAATTGAGAAATAGCACAGCAAGTTCATTCCAAGCTTTAAGAACAAAAGCTGAAAGTGAGCTGGAAAAGATTCTTGAACCTTTTTGAATGCGAATTTGGCATTTGACAGAGGTGACAATTTTTTACAAATGCAAGAAATCATTCAGATGATGCGAAAACTATACCAATTTGTTTTAAATTTAAGCACAGTTTCGCATGAACAAAAAAGCTACTTGGAGGGAAAATCTCCATTTTACTACCAGCTTATCATTTTCTAATTTCTAAGAGATTGAGACCCGTTCGCGTGAAATAGGAGTTCTACTTATATTTTAGTAGCTCGCTTACTCTTCATTGAAAAAATATTAATCCACCCGATACAGTGCATGAAAAAGTTCAGCTTTATATCTCATTTCCTTTGATTTCCGGAGGTTGTAAACCAATCGCGAACTTTTTTGTGTTCTATTAGTAATTCCTTAAGTGGCTACGAAAACCTGTATTGTGCCTAATGAGATATTCCACACTGTCACGGGTGCATTGAAAAGTGCTCTCTTCATCGAATAGTGTTCAACTCACTGTAGGAAAGTGATTGTCGTTGTAAATAATCGCAACGATGCAACGCATCGCAGCAGCTGATTGTAACTACTGCGCTCCGCTGCCAATTCCGCGCTCCATCGTCTCATTTTCGTTGCGCCCCCGGCTCGTCCCGAGCAAATTTCTAGGGGGACGCCGTACCCGGCTATAGATTACGTCACCCGTCCCCGAGAGTGCTCGGGAAGAGATGTGCATACCGGGGAGGTGGGCAGAGACCGCGTCATACCCGGCCGGGGACGGTTGCGGAGAAATAGCATACGGCTCCTGAGGTTCCTGAGTTCGGGCCGCTCTGGTGAGCCTTCGCCTCCCGGATGCAGTATGGAGTCGTCCAAAGAATGCGAGCGAATTCGACGAAAGCGGTGAAAATATCTCAGGCGCAAACGTGCCTTTGAGCAGCATAGAGAGCGGGTTACGACGGCAGCTCATAATTGGCCAAAGCGAGCGGACATCGTATATTTGTGCTCAAACCCACCGGCAACCAACACTCTGCCACTTCAAAGAGCCAATGAGGACTCTCAATTGTGTCAATGAGAACGTAACGCAGAGTATAAGCCACTCCTCATCATCCCAACAGTATATAACTCTGTGAGTCTAAAGGGGCATACGCAACGTTCTGTTGCAGCAGCGGCCGACTTCTACAAAGCCCTGAACGAACTGGAGCAGGTTGACTCGACACGATTTCTCGCTCAGGCCCTTTGTGGATTTGACTGCAAGCTGGAGTCATTATTCAACGTAATAATGACGACCAACGATCCTGTTGATCGCATCGAATCGGCGTTATGGTTGCTTCCGGAGCGATCAGCCCCAAAGGCTTCATGCGTGTTTTGCAGCATTGAGGTCCAGACTGAGGGACATAGCTCAACGCAGTGCTCGAACTATCGAGACGCGATCGCCAGAGCAGTCCAGGAGTCCAGGCTGGGCCTCTGCTGTCGGTGCCTGAAGGCTGAACACGAAGGAGACTGCAGTGTAACTTGCCAAATTGCAGTCTACCCCATAATCTCATGCTGTGCCCAACCAGAAACACGGTCCCCAACCATCACCCCAAAAGGGGAATATTGGTCGGTTTCTTAAAAAAACATGAACCATTATTATAAATAAAGTCCGTAACCTCTAATTCATTATACTTAATTACAGATTACTACCACTGAACCACCCCTTCTACACTTCGCGGCTTCGACATCTTCAACGGGCTGGCCGGAGTATAGTCGTCTGCGACGATGGTTCCTCCAAAGTGTCCTCTTCTGGCGGTCCAGATGCCGACGAGTCGTGGCGCCGCCCTCGAATGGACAGCGATCCTTAGGTGTGCTCATTCGATAGACTCGTCAGCCAAGTCGCTCTTGCTCACACCATATCACATACGCTCCAAAAGAAAGCCTTTTAATCTAAACAGCTGCCAAAGGAATCACCGCATTTCTGCCTATGAGAACCTTGTTTAGATGTTTCATCAGTAAAACTAAAACTAAAGGCGACAAAATGGACATATCCCTTTTCTTGGCGTCTTGGTTTCGGTAGTTTTCCTCGCGCAGAAAAATGTGGAGATGCTTGAAAAACTGATAGTCTGTAGGAGCAAGGTCTGGCGAACATGGACGAAATTCACATCCCAACAAAGAACTTTTTGCATTCATCATTGGTTGAATTGCCCAAGTTTGAGGATACACATACACTACATATACACTTCCTGTTCCACTATTGTCGATCGGTGTCTGCGCCTGGATTCTTCAATGCTCCTTCAGTCTCCCCGGCAAAACTCCTTGGGGCGGGCGTTGAACAGTTCATAGTATCGACTCACCAGACACCTAAAAAGGTGTATCCTTGCCCGTTGCCCTGTTTTGTGCTTGATGAACTCCTATTTTTCTCCATTCTACATTCTTCTCTGAGTTCAATTATCGACAATCGATACGGTTTCACGATCTTCATCCGTTCCTGCAGCAAGAAGAAGACTTCTCGACATCGCGTCCCCAGACAAGGATCTAATATTGGACAATGTGCTCATCGACTATCCAACGAGTGATTGTCCGCATTATGTCAACTTCATCCTCGATGCGCTCTCATTGAGACGAGAGTACAAATCAAATCACTCAATGACCTTGCGCCGGGGTCTACAATGAGAGTGTTGCTTTACGTTCAGAAAACTCCAGATTGAAAGATCTTCTCCGCTCAAAAGAAGAGCAATTAAACTCTCAGATTTGTCCTACTGTTTCTGTTCCTCCTCAAGAAATCTCTTCCTCGGGCCTCTCTTCTTTTGATCCTGAACAAGAGCTGTAAAGAAAGAGGTCTCTTGTTTTGTCTGGTGTTGTTGAACATTTTTCTCCATCCGCCCTTGAAAGAGCCTGGCATGATTTGAGATTCGTTCATTCTGTGTTAGATCATCTCATTGTTGAATGCCTTCCCCTCTCGGTTTACCGCATGGGCAGACCGGATTGCAAACATCCGCGTCTTTTAAAGATTGTACTTCCGTCTTCTCATCATTAACAAACAGCTCTTAGGCGAGCCTCCCGTTTACGGTCATTCTTCAGCAGGGGTCTACCTCCGACCCTCACTCACAAGAGAGGAGAGAGAGCGTCAACGGGAGGAGCGCCTTGCCAACAAGCGCATGCCACTCTCATCACATTCCTCTCGAAATCCAAATCCTCTCCATAGCAATGCTGTAAACGCTACTCGATCCACAGGGAAACCCTTGCGCGTTCAGCGAACCGTTGGCCCACAAATGCGCTGCTTTATGATCAATATTCGATCCTTTGTTAGAAATGCTGAATCGCTCGTATCGTTTATTTGTAAGGAAAACTCCGATCTGGCTATTATTGCCGAATCGTGGTTGTGAAATCTTGGTATCTGACATTTTGTTCTACTGGTCGGACATTCGGGCTCGACGAGCCGAACCGAGTAGCAACACGAGCCATGCGGTCAGGTGGCTCGAGTTGCTATTGGGGGAACAGCTGTTGCTATCCGGGAGAAGACGGTGAACTGAGGGGCGGCTCCTGTTGCTATTGTGTCGTCGTTCGGTTGCTAGACGATATATATATGTATGTATGTATATGTATATATATGCACGATAAAGAAGAAGTAGGAAATACTTATAATTACAAAATTTATAATATAACAATTTATTTATAAATTGGTTCATGTAAAGTGACAGTAACAGTGGTATAGAATAAGCGACATCAGAGAATGCTTAATAAATCATGCACATTCATAAAGTGAGATTAGAGCGTAAAGCATACAATGTGATAAATGAGAATGTCGTCTATTCGTTGTGCTCATCGTCATCGTTATCGTCATCACCATATAGCTAAGACGAGCTTCTTCAGTGCTGGCCATCGTGAACGATTTTTACCTTCTAAAAAAAATGTTCAACGCTTTCCTAAGCACATAAAGAAAAGCAGACGAACCGGGCGTGGAACCAATTAAAACAATACAATAAACAAGAATAAAAAATTCTTACATTCGTTTCGTTCCTACCCTTAGACGAATGTAAGAAAGTTAAAAAAGAAAATAAGAGCTTCTCCGGAACTCCTCAGTAAGGAGGGAAGCTCTTTTAGGTGTTTGAAAGCAACGTACCTGAATCCAAGGGGCTGAAGCCGCAGACGTGCACTGGAGCCAGGAAGCAACATCTGCAAGCAATGCAATAGTGTACGATTAACGAATGAAGAAAAACGATGAAAACGAGTGTATAACAGAACAATAATAAATCTAATAAAAGACCTAACTACAAAACTGGCAAGGAGAGCGAACAGGGAAAGGGGGAGCATCAAAAGAAGGTTGAAAAAGGTGTTAGAATGGTCACTAATAGGAAAATCCGAAAATATGATACGCAGCGTGTGATACAGCACTCTTCCCAATATTTAGCATTGGAGCGCGGAAACTCCCATGAAGGAGTGAACTGGAATTAAAGCCAGGGAAAAATACTAAACAACCTAACGAAAGAACCTAAATGAATACTAAAGTAAAAGAGGGTAACAGGAATGTCCTAAAAAGGCTAGGCAAAGCAAGATGAGGGCTATAAAAGGTTATAAAATGTTAGAAGAACTAGTAATAACTTAGGACGTAATTAAGGGGCACGATTACTAATTAAGAATTCTATTAAGATTGTTGATGAATATGCCCTTAATATTGGTAATACCATATTTAAATTTAATATACTTACTTTTGCCTATGCTTTTAAATATACAACTTATGATCCTATTTTTATCATAATCGTTATCCAACATAATGTCCACTAACTGCTCTAAACGCTCCATGAAATCAATAAATCGTGTACATGTTCGTGCAATACGTAAAACCTCACCATAAATAGTAGCGTTTTTAATACTAACGGATAGAGATGAAGATGCATGCGGAAGGCGTTTAACATGGAAATTGAAATCATCCGTCTTATTATACATTTTAGTAAACATTTTGTTATCAATAACCTGTATGTCCAAGTCCAAGTAACAACACCTATATTCACTACTATGTGTTATTTCAAAAGAAAGCTCGTTATTGTAAACATTATTTAAAATCCGAACTATGTCATCATCAAGTTTCCCTTCTCGTCTTTGACATATATGTCAAAGACAACATATATGTCCTTTTGGACTTTCCCATAAGCGATACCTCTAGTCTTGCATCCCAAAATATCAATAGCGATGTTGCCACCTACCAGGAGTTTGTGACCAAGTCGAGAATCGATGAATCTGAGCCCATATCTGAAAAGGTTTAGGTCAAGGACGACACGGAGCCTTCTATAGTTCAGGGTTCTATGTGATATGGTGGACACTTTCGGAGGGTACGTATTGTATTTGGGAACTCAAATGATCAACAAGTGGTATTTCCCAATTTAATCTCAGATCCATTACCAAGTCGCGGACACAAAAGCCCTGGAAGGCTTCAACGTCTATAACACGGAATTAATGTGAAGTCACGAAGCCGAACTAAGAGCCCGAACCAATTTCCTGCTGACCACAACGAAGGTGGACGCGCCTTAAATACACAAGCCTTTAGTAATCTCATAGATCTAGAACTAACATGTTACCATGTGCGAACGTGATTGGTGTTTTCTCTGATGTTCAGATCACCATAAACTTTGGCCTAATAAGTAGAAAATAAGTAAGTGAGTAAGTAGGTAATAAGTAGAAAAAGTAAAAGTCATAATTTCGATAATAACAAACTGACAATATTACTAATGCAACAAACGCTCGCATAGATTGATGCAAGCTGTCGGTGAAGAGAGAAAGAACTGCATCGCCCCGCGATGAGTTCATCGATGCTTGAAATGGAACGATGAACGCGATGAAGATATCGCATGGCGATGATGATATCGCCGACTGGCAAGGTGTTCGCTGCAGAACAGCTATGAACACCTCGCGATGGGGCCATGCGACGTCGCTCGATCGATATGCGTGATTACCATTACGTCGCGTCGCGTGGCGATGATGCTCTGAACGCCGCCTTAATGAATGTCCTGGATCTATAGAGAATCTGTGATCTCTATTTGTTTATTGTGATCTGTGTTGTATCAGTATCACAGCTGCCCGTGGTATAAATAGGGGCGGCTGCGATACTGGATTCATTCTTATTGCTCTCGCTGTCTACTGTTCCTGCGAAATAAAGAAGTGGCGGATCGGTTGAACACAACAAGACACAAGACCCGCGTGGCAACGATTTGGATCCCGCTCAACGGATCCCGTTTATGGCGCATCGGCCGATCGAAGGAGCCCAAGATCACTGAAGTAAGCCACTTTCATTCAAACTTTCAGCGAACAGAACCCACCGACGGCGATGTCATCAACATTGTCTACACGTCAAGGGCTTCTCACAAGGGCATCAAACCGACTCGCTAGGATTCTACAAGACAGCATATCAATAAGGGAAGCAGCGAGTTTTCACCCAACGGACCAGAACCAAGCAGATAAACTACAACGTCAGATTCGACCAGCACAAATAGCGATAGAATCGGAACTTCGAAACGTCGAAGCTGCACTGGAAAACTACAATGTGGCAGTCGACAATCTTAATTCTTATGATCCAGCTATAGATGAAATTCTCCAGAGAGTCACAACACATGTGGACGCCACCCTGGATCTTATAGACAAATGCACAGGACACTCTGACCACCCTGTCCAGACTAAGCGAGGAGCTCAAGAGCAATCAAGACAAGAATTTCCTCACACCACCTCCCTGTACACCAGTCGCGAATCTGGCACCCCTCCCCATACCTAAGTTTGACGGCAAAATATGGGAATGGGAAAACTTCTGGAACGCTTTCAACTACTCAATCCACTCACAGAACATCGACAATATGTACAAGATGACGTACCTACTCGACGCCTTAGAAGGCGAAGCCAAAGAGTTTGTCAAACAATACCAGATCTCAAGTCAGACGTATCCGCTTGTTATTGCTCATCTGAAGGACAAATATGGAGACAATCAAGCACTTGTGGATGAACTTCTGAGTAGACTACACCACTGCACAGCTCCGAGTGAAGACCTTCACGATCAGGAACGATTATGTGAAGAGCTTTCATCAATTGTATGCCAACTACAGCTAAAGGGCGAACACGTCGACAATACCTTCCTTCAGAAGCAACTCTTGGAAAAATTTGAAGTTCAAGTCCAGCATGCAGTCCTGCGACAGAAGCAACAAACACCTGGGGAGGCATGGAATACCCAGCTCCTCCTATCCACCGCCAAACAGCATATCAAAACAGAAATGAACATCACTCGGCAGGTAGAAGTGAAATCCATCGACCGCCAACAGACACGAAGATCGCATGATTACGATCACAGCAAGCAGCATAACACAAAATCAAAATCATTCAGATGCTTCTACTGTCAGAAGTAGGGGCATCACCCCAAGGATTGTGATTTGGTTAAAACACGAGAACAACGCCTCGAAGTAATGCGAAAACAAAACCTCTGCCACAACTGTGGAGGGAGAGACCATATCGCATCGCAATGCAAAAGAGGACCATGCAGAATCTGTAAGGAGTATTGCCATCATACCTCCATATGCAGAAAACTCTCATCGTCTACCTCCACACCCGCAATAGGGTTATCCCAACCTCGCAGCAAGGGAACTACAGGAACTTCCGAACCCAAAAACTCAGCGTCAACAGGGACGCGCGTTTTCTCCGCCGGGGAGAAGCTGAATCAGGAAACCTCTGGCACCGTGCATCACATGCAGAGGGAATCTAGCCATTCAAGCCTGCTTCTAATCGGCCAAGCAAAGGTCCTCAATCCTGGAACTCAGGCGTTAGAAGAGGTGCACCTACTCTTAGACACAGGTGCGGATCGATCCTTTGTCAGCAAGACGTTAGCAGATCGTCTTCAACTCGATGAAGTCGAATCTAAACTTCTGACAAATAACACATTTGGTTCTGAAACGCCGATGAAGAAAACCTGCGGAATAGTTAACCTTCATCTGTGGGATCACTACGGCAACCCCCACAACTACACCATGGCAAAAATCGACGCAATTATGCAACCGATTCAGCCGAGTCACGTCAGTGCTGAGGATAAACGCTTCCTCGTCAATAACGACATAAGACTGTCAGTCAGTATGAATGCGGCATATATACAGCCCCATATTCTGCTAGGATGTGCAGACGTCTTCACACTACTAGACATCGCGAATGGCAGATCGTTTACACTTCCATCCGGACTACGAATCACACCGTCCAAGTTGGGACATCTCGTTGTCGGTAGATCAAATCCATTGCAAACTAACAGAGAAACATCACGTGATGCGGCGTCTACTCCATCGTTCGAAAGCATCGCAGAAAACAACCAATCGACTAAAGCGAAACCAATGCGAGCAATCACTGCGATCGAGAAAATTGATCAAAACACATTCCAACCTTCTGAAAAGTCAGACGAAGATTCTTGGGAGGAATTCTGCGCGGTCGAATCCACTGGAACGCACGAACATCTAGGACCAATGCCGGAGAAAAACAAACAGGTGAACGCAGTCGTTTGGAAGCGATACGAAGACGCTATACGTCGTGAACATGAGGGTAACCACGTATGCCTACCGTGGAAAGACAGTGCCCTTTCGTTTCTCGACAACAAGGAGATTGCATATCGTCGACTACAACCCACTACAGAGAAACTTCACCAAAATCCTCAGCCTTTCAAGCAGGATTATGATGTTTTCACGATACAGCTTGCTCAAGGAGTCATTGAAGAAGTGGATACCAATGCTTCGCCAGATGTTCCGCTACCCGTAGAGCTACCCGACCTTGAAAGCAACTCCGTACCCACGCTCCCCACCGCGTCCCTAAACAGCGCAGCTCCGATAAACCCATCCCAGACAACACAACCCCATGCAGCTCCTATAAACCCATCCCAACCAACGCAACCCCAATCTCTCACGGAGAGATCACCTTCTTCATCGATCGAAGGATCTTCCCCCCAACAACTGACTAGAAGAAAGCCGGACGGTTTCACCACTTCCTCAACACACCCGTTTCTCCACCATGAAGAGCAATCCCTATTGTCCCAATCCGCCGATATCCTTCAAACATCGTCACACCAACCCTCCGTTACTGGAAACCCAGCCATGGTAACTGGTCACTATCGACGACATTCTCCATACAGAATAGAAACACCGTACGTTGCCCTAACATCTTCGAGTTCTGCACCTTCAAAGCACTTGGACTGGAGATGATACAAAAATCTCAAAAAGAGCGCAACAACAGTTGCCTACATTGGGAAGTTTCCGGCAAATCCGATGAAACACACAAACTCCGCTCTACATAAGAAACAAGAAGAAACGATTCCAGATCTACGCTGTGTAACTTCTGAGCCGTACGTAACGACAGTCGAACGTGAAGTTCTCACAGCTCTTACAAGAAACTGCTTCATAGCATTAGAACTGGAAGAAAACAATGACGGAAGTGACATCGATGGAGATGAAGAGATTTCAAGCAGCAATGAAGCAGCACCTAGCTACAACCTGCGACCGCGACATACCAGCGAAGAACCTCAAGAACATCGTTCGACCGGAGTATAGAGAATCTGTGATCTCTATTTGTTTATTGTGATCTGTGTTGTATCAGTATCGCAGCTGCCCGTGGTATAAATAGGGTCGGCTGCGATACTGGATTCATTCTTATTGCTCTCGCTGTCTACTGTTCCTGCGAAATAAAGAAGTGGCGGATCGGTTGAACACAACAAGACACAAGACCCGCGTGGCAACGATTTGGATCCCGCTCAACGGATCCCGTTTAGGATCTATCACAATCACATATGTTTGGTGTTTGGTGAGTTGTAGTGAAGTTGAGTGTTTGTTGAGTTGTTGTGAAGTTGTGGTGCGGTCTCCCTCATATTCTCACAGAGGTTTGGATGTTTCAGCCAAAAACCTATTCTTTACCCAGAATCTACGTCCCTCTCATCTCTTAGGCCCAACTCGAAACAACAAGTTCCGGTTCAAAGCCTCTGAAGAATAATTGTGGATCGAAACGGCTGTTCACAGTGAGATTTACCAGCGCATTACTCAGGAAATCATGCACGTTCTGTCGCAAAAGTCCAAAAAATCTACACTATTAATCGACCACACATGAGCAACCACAACAACGAACCTACCGGATGATTTCCTTTACACACTCTTGCTCTTTAAATATATTATGAAAGATTATTGTATAGCATGAGGGTAAGAATTATTTGCACATGAAAACAGCAGCTTACTCAACTTGAATCCGCGTTTAACTTCCTCTCTTTCGCCTGTCTTTCCTCCATTTAAAATGTCTACGCTATGCCAAAATCGAGTTTGAAAGCGCTCCAATGTTTTTATTTCAGTTTATAGTGACGTTTATACATCAAGAGCTAGGCGTTTTATAGCAGCTTCCTTCGAGCTCGGCAAACGGTAGGAAAAAGCCGTGCAAAGCGCCTGATCGAGAAACTACCAAAACGCCATAGTTCGTTACAGCAAACTAAGAAAATCGTTCAACCATCTACTGCAGAACTCCACCTAAATAGAATTTCCACCATCAATGAACAATGTGGACAGGAGTATGATGGAGAGTTCCTCAAAACAAGTATAACATGCCATAGACACTTCTCTAGTGGAAGCGAAAAGAGAAGCTCATGCCCATCCCAACAGTGCAAACATTTTTGGGGAATTAGAGGTTTTCTATTGCTTCCATCTCCATGCTCGTATTGTAGTTAGCGCCCATTCCTAGCATTCGTCTCCTTATTCAATGCAAATTCCACAGATTCCTGCTGAGTACAGAAGCCCGCTCGTAAGAGTTGTGCGTGAGTGATGTTAAGTAGTACCCACCAACGAAATGAAGGTTGATAAGCGTTTGTTGAATTCCTGGTGATAGACTGGAGCACTTGGGCTCAGCAACGATCGCCTGCATGCTGTGCGAAAACTCGTCCAACCATGCCCCGGAAAACTCGTCACTACTGTGTCGCTTTAGACGCGAGTCTTGATGGCTATTTAGAAGGCTCGTTTCCCTTGTAGAACGTAGTAAGTCACACTATCTTAGATAAGAAAAGTCCAAATGAAGTCACAACGCATATGCAGTAGTAATGAAGGTCCGAAAATTGTGGTGTTTGTCACAAGTAGGGGCAAATAACGAAACCCTTAGTTAACAATATGTAAATCCATTGTAAAAATAACTATAAAAATAGAATAAGTGGGCTCTTAGACGCGGAAAAACAAAACTCGAAAAAACTGAGTATTTTATAGAAATGCAGTACCTGTAGTCATAGACCTGAGCATCCGGGCGGCTTTCCGACTATGCTTTTAGGTGGGACTCTCTCTACAGTTCACCTCCCGCTCATCAATCATTTCACTGAAAAAAGTGAGGGCGTCCTCTTTCCAAAATAGAATACGTGAAATATCGGCGCAAAGTGGCTCCTGGGGCCGGATTCATGAACGCGGCCGGAGGTAAATTCTACCCCCACTTACCTCGACGGCCATTTACCCGCCACTTTCCCCGAACTTACCCCCGTTTTCTGATTCATGACGGCCGAGGCGAGGGTTTTGCTCCGCGGCCAATTTCTGACCCAGTGCATGCCTCCGCTGGCCCGTGGCCAGCCTGGCCGCCAGCCGCAAAATCAATGCCTGGCTGGGGCGCCTAGCCGCCGCCGTCGTCCTTCGCCGTCGTCCTTCGCCGTCGTCCTTCGCCGTCGTCCTTCGCCGTCGTCCTTCGCTCCCACGGTGAGTTGCTTCAACTTTTGTTTTCTCTATTGCTATTACATGTCACCGTTTTTTTGGCTCTGTGGACCATGGCGGCCCACAATGCCACTTGTTTTTAAGTGAGTTGTTCTTTTAGTGGCATTGTGGGTCCGCTTGGGCCACCATGAGCCTAGTCCACCCACGCAAATCGTATTTTACGATTTGCGTGGGTGGACTATGCCCGTCCGCCACCTTAGTCCTCCTTGGCAAATGTTGTCTATGGAGGCTACTGTGGTGGATGGCACCCATTGTCAGCCATGTAGGCCCACATTTTCCATTGCTTCTCCATTACTATACTACTAGTTTCCACTCCTCCTTCTCCTCCCCCCCCCCCCCCCTCCCTCCCCCTCGCCCTAACTTACATTTGACATTTCATTTTCTCTGAATACGATGCTGCTAGTGTCGGTGGCAGCGACTTCCCAGCAGCAAATGTGACTGCTTGGTTTCGCTGTTAACTGATGCGCTCAGCAAAAGATTTCTTCATCCTCATTCCTTTCTCCCTACCACATTGCCCTACTATCAAAATTCCGATTGCACTCCTACTCACTGCTGATATTCTCTTATTAGACGCTGAACTATATTCACTACCTGTATTCTGTCTGCTATGATGGTGAGTGTTTTACATTTTGCTCAATTTGTTATTCGAGATTTCCGCGAGTAGCTGTGAGCAACTAAGCGATCTGCCACACATGCGGAAATGTTTTTAAATGAGACAATATCTGCTTCTTTTACATTTTGACAATTTGTCACGTATTGTTTCTTGGCTCAGGTATTCGGTTAGCATGTGATATAACATCTTATTTCCTTCTCTCATTTCCCTGCTAATTAGGCAATGTAGGTGGCTCGCGGATGGCAAGGGCATGCAACCCGTCGGGACCTTAGGGTAGGTTCGTAGCCGCAATGGCCTCGTATACTGTCGCGTGCGCTACCACAGGCTCTTTCGGGTCAATCTGAGTCCACGAGCCACACCCCTCGTTGGCTAAGGATGAAGGGATCTTCAGTTGCGCTGCTGTGAACAATACTACCTGCTGCTTGGTGCTGCTCTCATTTGTCTCAATTCTTTCAAGTCTCTATCTTTCTACTTTCCATAACCCAACCCCAGTATACGACTTTGTCAGGGCTTCCACTGGTAGTCACGAGTTTATTTGACGTCGTGAACCCAGTATAGTCTATGACAGAGAAGTTAATTGTCCGAACCATATTAGGAGATGGTAAGTGTGAGCGGTCATATTCTGTAACTCATGGATGTCGTGATTTATCTTTGAGATGGAAATCCGTTTAATACCTTCATGTGATATAGGAGCACTCCCTTACAGATGTCGAGAAAGAATGCAGTGCAGTTCCAGGAGGGAAAGATTATAAATGCAGCGGTGTGCCTCCGCAACCTCTGCATCCTCACGAATGAGGCTGCATTCGACTCGGTTGAAGAATCAGCAAGCGACTATGGTGACGCTGGAGACGCTGGAGACGCACAATACAGCGGAAGTCGAGAAGACGGGACG